>CM029507.1:46925996-47184724 GCA_017140475.1 Eucalyptus fibrosa
GGGAAATTGAATCCGAGGTACGTAAGTCCCTTTGAAATTTTGGAAAGAATAGGGACTCTAGCGAATCATCTTGGATGCAAGTAAATAAGTCAATGGATGTAGTTGTAGTTATCAGAAACAAATTAAAGACCACTCAGAGCTACTAGAAAAGCTACGCAGATAAGCGTCAAAGACCATTGGAATTCCAAGTTAGTTAGCACGTCTTTCTGAAGGTGTCACCGATGAGGGGTACTTCGCGCTTCGGCAAGAAAGGGAAACTGAATCAGAGGTACGTAGGTCCCTTTAAGATTTTGGAAAGAATAGGGATTCTAGCATATCGTCTTACACTGTCGTCAAGGTTGATGCAAGTGCATGACGTCTTTAACGTGTCGATGTTAAGGAAGTATGAACCTGACCCAAACCATGTGCTGAACTTTGAAGAATTAGATGTGGACGACAAGATGTCGTACGTGGAAAGACCGGTTCAGAGTGTAAATCGAAAGGAGCAGGTTCTACGCACCAAGACAATCTCGTTGGTTAAAGTGGTTTGGCAACACCACAACATAATGGAAGCAACTTGGGAAAGTAAAGATTCGATGAGACGACTGTACCCACACCTTTTTGTTTAAAAATTTGTAATGGTTTAAATTTCGAGGACGAAGAATTGAGATAACTAGTCTATCTGGTGAAGCTGTTAAGGGATTTTAACGTAATAAACTTGAGAATTCGACCAAGAATTGACTGCTTGACCGTGCTAATCTGCAAGGGTCATTATGGCACCATTAAAATTTGAGATAGCTAGTATAAGCACCTAGAGGGGGGGTGAATAGGTGAACAAACAATTTTTCGAGATACGGAAGCGATTCTAGGCAGCCGATAGAAATGAGTTCACAAAATGATTTACGATCAAAGTAAAGAGAGTAAGGGAGAGAAGATTGAACACAGGTTTTATAGTGGTTCGGCTTATTCCAAGCCTACGTCCACTCTTCCGCACTGACAGCCCACCGGCTAGATTTCACTATGAACAAAAGAGAAGTTACAGCTCAGCTTTTCCTTGATTCCACAAAGGTAGATGTTCTATCACACCTCCTCAAGGTTTCTCACAAATATAGACTCTCTTTTGTATACAAGTATTCGCTCAAAGGAATTGTCTAAACAACAAGGAGCTTCAGACTTTGAAATTCTTCTATCGCGCACACCTCAACAACTTAAAACGTCTTCCTTATATACTCCTTTATGCCATCACACCCGTTGGCACTTACCAAATGAATTCCTCCAATCTACCCGTTGGACGGAATCAATTAGGAAGATCATTCGGCTATTAAAGGAACGTGTCGATAGCCCATCAATCATGTTCGCCCATACAATCAAGATCTCGGTTTCCATAAGTAGAACCTTCCAAGAATATTTAGGCAATCATCGATTCCTTAATCTTCGAGTCAATCTCGATCAATCAAAGAATTCCGTTGTGTCTATTCCAGCCACGAGATCTTCTCCAGTTGATAAGGTCAAGCCCTTAACAAAACATCCAGTTCTAGGTAACCTTTCTTCAACGGATTAGAGACTGTCAATGAGGATATACTTTGAGTCTTGAGTCTGGCTGTCCGGAGGTCTTCAGACTTTAGATGGCAGAGTCTGGAAACCTTCAGACTAGACTGATGGAAACGTTTTGTCAGCTTCAAAATACTTCAAGAGAATTTCTCCAACAAAATTTGAACAAGTAAAAAGCTTTTGCTTTCTCTTTTAATAAAAATGGTAGTGTCTACTTTACCTTTAACAAATCCATTTCGAATTAAAAACTTACTTAATCTGTCGTACCAAGCTTGAGGTGCTTGCTTTAAGCCGTACAAGGCCTTTTTGAGTCTGAATACTGAGTCTGGTTTCTTTGGGTCTTCAAACCCTGGTAGTTGTTCCACATAGACTTCCTCACGGATGAAACCATTTAGGAAAGCACTTTTGACGTCCATTTGAAATAACTTGAAATTTTTATGACAGGCAAATGCAAGTAATAAACGAATTGCTTCTAACCTTGCTACCGGTGCATAAGTCTCGTCATAGTCGATCCCTTCTTCTTGTGTGTATCCCTTTGCCACAAGTCTAGCCTTGTTTCTTATGACTTTTCCTTTCTCATCCATCTTGTTCCCGAAAACCCATTTAGCTCCAACAATTGATTTACCTTTTGGTTTAGGAGTCACTCCCGAGACATCATTAACTCGAATTGTCTCGAGTTCTTCTTGCATAGCTTCAATCCAGCTTTCATCGGATAAAGATTCTTCTATGCTCTTGGGTTCTATTTCAGAAATAAGAGCCACAAAGACTAGACTCTTCTCGCATTTTGGATCTTGTGCGGATTCCTTCATTGATGTCGCCAATAATAAGATCTTTGGGATGACCGGACTTATGTTTCCGAGTTGCTAGTTAATTTATCGATTGATGGTCACTTCCTTCACCGAATCTTCAACAGTCACTTGTTCTTTGGTCCTTCAAAGTCTCGAGCTTCTTCTTGAGAATTAGACTTTGTAGAGTCTCTGGAGCGATTCGATCTCTTCAAAATGAGTCTCGAATAGATTTATTTTGTATAGAATCTTGGAATTTGACATTCATTGATTCTTCCACAGTTTGAGTCTTCTTGTTGTAGACCCCGTACGCTTTGCTTGTGATTGAATATCCAAGGAAGATGCCTTCATCGACTTTTCTTCAAACTTACCAACTCGATCATTTGCATTTTTCAATATGAAACATTTGCATCCAAATACATGAAAATATGAAACAATGGGCTTCTTTTCTTTGAATAATTCATAGGGGGTTTTTTTAGAATGGGCCTTAGAAAAACTCTATTGATAATATAACATGATGTTGAAACTGCTTCAGCCCAAAACCGTAAAGAAATATTGCTTTCAATTAAGAGAGTTCGGCCATTTCTTGAAGAGATCTATTCTTCCTTTCCACAACTCCATTTTGCTCGGGAGTATATGGAGAAGAGAATAAATGCTGTAAACCATTCGTCACAAAATTTAGCAAAATCTTGATTTTCAAATTCACCTCCATGGTCTATTTTTATGCTTGAAATAACATACCCCTTTTCATTTTGAACCTTCTTAGCAAATTTTTCAAAGTAAGAAAAAGTTTCAGACTTACTCCAAAAAATATATCCATGTAAATCGTGAGTAGTCATCCATAATTACTAGGCAATATTTCTTACCTCCAATGCTCGCATTCTTGTTGGTCCGAAGAGATCCATATGCAAGAGCCGCAGTATACACGGTTAGTCGAAACTTGATTTATTGGCTTAAAGGAATTTCTTACATGTTTTCCCAATATACATGGTGTACATAGATCAGACTTTTGGTATGATAAATTAGGTAGACCACGAACAAGCTTATTTGCTGATATTTTGGCTATCTGCTTCATGTTGATATGCCCAAGCTTTTTATGCCATAAGTTCGCTTCGTCTTGGATTGAGATTAGACATTGCGATTCATTTGGTTTCACGTCTAAAAGGTAGATATTCCCATATCTTCGACCCATGAAAGACTGAGTAGAGTCTTTACTGGTTCCTGAACAAATACCCTCTTGAAAGTTGATTTTGAAACCGGCATCACAAAGCTGACTGATATTGAGCAGATTGTAATTGAGCCCTTCAACTAAAGAAACATTGCTTATTGTGAGGTTCCCAATCATTACAGTTCCAAATCCCACTATTTTTCCTTTGTTGTTTCCTTCAAATGAGACTTTTCCACCATTCACTTGAACAAGCTTTATGAAACAATTTGAATCTCCTGTCATGTGTCTCGAGCATCCACTATCCAGGTACCATTTCACCTTTTTCTTGATAGTGACCTGCATTTAAGAAGAAACTCAAGCTTTCTTTGGTACCCATATTTTCTTAGGTCCTTTTGAGTTAGTCTGATATACGGTTTTTGCCTAGACTTTATTGACAGGTCTCCAAGCCATAGGACATTATTTCTCAAAATGATATGCACTATTGCATTTTGAACATCTAAGAGCATTGCGACCTACTAGTTTTACAAAGGTCCTTTCAAAATGGTTTTTGTAAGCATTCCTTGTTGGTCTTTGTTTAATTCTTTCTTTTACTTTAGGAAAATCGATTAAAGGAATGGTTTCAAAGCAAGTCATTCCTAAACCAGATTTATTGAAATAAGGTCTTTGAATAGAAAGTATTTTCTCCGAGTTTTTCAGATCATTGAGAAAATCTTTTGGAAATATTTGAAATATCATTAAAAATGCATTTTCTTTCCAAAGATTATCTTCACTTTCTTTGAGAGAAGAAACATCCCGGTCTAAGCATTTCACTTTTTCTTTTAAAACGTTCTCTTGTTGTTTTAAAACAGAATTTTCCTTTTTGAGTTCATAAATTCTTTTAAGAGAAGTCTTAAGACTAAAACATAATTCATCAATGTATTTTGAAACTTTAATTGGGATTTTGAAATTACTTACCTCGAATTCACTTTCTAAGTCTCGAATCGGTCTCGGAGTTTGATTCGAGTCCGATTGTGCCATTAGACATATGTTGGCATAATCATCATCACTATCTTCACACTCCGTATCACTCTAGGTTTCAGCTTTGAGAGCCTTTCGATACCTTTCAGCTTTTTCCTTTCTTTTTCCTCGAAGAGGACAGGTTGGGTCGATGTGTCCCCTTTTCTTGCATTCAAAGCGAGACTACATCTTTGTTTGATTCATCATCTTCAAAGAGACTTGGTTTGTTGCTTTTGAAAATTTTGTTTCCTTGAATTGAATCTTCTTCCTTTTCTATTCAAATTTTACGAATCTTCTTATCATGAGAGCAAGTTCTTCATCATCCATGTCGTCTTCGAAATGCTACATCGATTCATCATTAGATTTTAATGCAATTGATTTCTTACCTTTGGGATCTTCGTCTTCATTGATTCGTTCCACTTCATAAGAATGAAGGGTCCCAACCAGCTCATCGACAAACAGTGGCATGATTCTTTGAGTCTCTCTAATTGAGGTCTTAATGTGATTACAATCCTTGGAGAGTCCACGCAGTAGCTTGTTTACTTTCATGAGATCAGAGATTGGTTGACCTTGATTTTCAAGACCATTCACGATTTCTGTAAAACGACTAAACATGTCAGTTATAGATTCTCCTGATTTCATTCTGAAGGCTTCGTATTGACCGAGAAGAATGTTGATTCTTGTTTCTTTCACTCGATCGGTTCCTTCATAGGTAATGTGTAATCTATCCCAGACTTCTTTGGCTATATCACAAGACGATATTCTGTTATATTCAGTAGGTGATAAAGCACAATATAAAGAGTAAATTGCTTTTGCATCAAGAGCTTGTCTCTTGGTTATCTCTTCCTGACTCATTTCGCTAGACTCAACAGTGTCCTTTCCTCTTTCTGAGACAGATGCAGCTTTAGGAATGATTCCTTTTTCTACAACGTCCATTCCGAGGATCCTTTGATCTTAAGAATGCGTTCATCTTGTTCTTCCATATGTTGTAGTCCTTTCCATCAAAGTAAGGCGGTCTGGTGTTGCTTTGCCCTTCTACTAGCCCTGGAGCCAACATACTAGCCATGGATCTTTTACTCTGAAGTAAAACACTTCAAACAAAGTGAGTACACGATCTCTGATACCAATTGAGATAGCTAGTATAAGCACCTAGAGGGGGGTGAATAGGTGAACAAACAATTTTTCGAGATACGGAAGCGATTCTAGGCAGCCGATAGAAACGAATTCACAAAATGATTTACGATCAAAGTAAAGAGAGTAAGGGAGAGAAGATTGAACACAGGTTTTATAGTGGTTTGGCTTATTCCAAGCCTCGCGTCCACTCTTTCCGCACCGACAGCCCACCTACTGGATTTCACTATGAACAAAAGAGAAGTTACAAATCGGCTTTTCCTTGATTCCACAAGTAGATGTCCTATCACACCTCCTCAAGGTTTCTCACAAATATAGACTCTCTTTTGTATACAAGTATTCGCTCAAAGGAATTGTCTAAACAACAAGGAGCTTCAGACTTTGAAATTCTTCTATCGCGCACACCTCAACAACTTAAAACGTCTTCCTTATATACTCCTTTATGCCATCACACCCGTTGGCACTTACCAAAGGAATTCCTCCAATCTACCTGTTGAACGGAATCAATTAGGAAGATCATTCGGTTATTAAAGGAACGTGTCGATAGCCCATCAATCATGTTCGCCCATACAATCAGGATCTCGGTTTCCATAAGTAGAGCCTTCCAAGAATATTTAGGCAATCATCAATTCCTTAATCTTCGAGTTAATCTCGATCAATCAAAGAATTCCGTTGTGTCTATTCCAGCCACGAGATCTTCTCCATTGATAAGGTCAAGCCCTTAACAAAACATCCAACTTCCGGGTAACCTTTCTTCAACGGATTAGAGACTGTCAATGAGGATATACTTTGAGTCTTGAGTCTGGCTGTCCGGAGGTCTTCAGACTTTAGATGGCAAAGTCTGGAAACTTTCAGACTAGACTGATGGAAACGTTTTGTCAGCTTCAAAATACTTCAAGAGAATTTCTCCAACAAAATTGACCAGAGACCGGAGATAGATCGATTCAACAGAGGTATGTGATTAGCATATGGGTGATCCCACATGATTGCAAAATTTCTGTCGAACGGCACTAAACCAATTTTTCTATCATTTCTATACCATGTGCCCGTATTTAAAATCTCGAGATTTTCACGACAACCAAGAGTCGTCAATGAGTCGAAAATGTACAATGTAGCTCGAAAATAATCGACCACGGGTCAATTGCACTAAAAATTTCTAAAAGCTACCCAGTATGCTAGGTCGCGCTAAAATCGGGCCAGGTTGAAATTAACCGCGAATTTAAACCAGTTCTGTCATGTCACGATTCATTTTAAGAATGTCGACTCATCCTCCGAAGATCTTTCTACAAACCTGAGATTTCGGCAAAAAATCAAAATAAGGTTATTTTAGACCAAAAAATTCAAGGGACCATTTTTTTTTCGCATTTTTTGGTCATCAAGTTGGTTCAATTAATGAGGAAAAATATTGAATTTTATGATGGCACCTTATTTGAATTATTGGGGCTTCAATTGAACTCAATTGGAGGGGAATTGAATCAATTTGGGGGAATTGGCCCAAAATTCATAGGCCAAGGGGGAGACAACATTTTAAGACCATTTGGGGAAGCTTTTAGGGGAATTTATGTGCGGCAAATTGGTCATGGATGACAGCCAAAGTGGTGGGGGCATGAACTTGAGTAGAAGGGGATATATGTAAGGACTTTTGTGACCAAATGGAACCCCCCCAAGCTTCAGCAGCTTCTTCTTCCTTGATAGGCCACCTTTATCCATTGTTGAGCCACTTTTGAAGCTCAAAAATTGCAAAGAAACCGGCTTGCCCCTCCCCCTTCACCGTCGACCACCACCTAAACCATCTAAGCCGCCTGTTCGTGCCCGCCAGCTTACACGAGTCGTCCTGCTCACCCGCGCGTTTGCGCACCAGTCCGCTTGCATCCGAGCCTCCTCGCCGTCCCTCGAGCTTCCCTGGTCGCCGTCGGAGCCTCACCGTCACCATTCCAACCATCGTCTGCCTCCGCCTGGCTAGCTACAACCTCCGCCACCCATCCCTTGCTGTTCCAGCCCAACCAGTAACCCCACCCAGCCCTCTCGGTCCAAGGAGCAGTGATCAAACCCCAGCAATGGGCTGAGGTCTTCAAGGCCTGTTTTAAGTCCCTCATCGGCCTTGGTTGGTGTAGCTGTGGGCTTGGTTGTCGCCCGTCTCCACGTCGCCGTCGTCGTGGACTCACCGGACTGCTAAATCATTGAGTTTACTTTCTAAACCTTGCTTAGGGAGTTCATGATGCTTAATGGGTGATTAGTTTAGGCTAATTAGGGTGTAGGTGGTTAATTAGAATGTATTAGTGATTTAATTATCCAATATTGCATGTTAGGTGGTTAGAATGATTTAATTATGGGCTAATTAGATCATACTATATATCTAGATAGGTTCAGAAATTTTCTAGGCCCGTTTAGGTGGTTAGATTAGCATTTTCGGCCTAAATTGGTATTTATTGTATTTAAATTAGATTATTCAATTATTTTTTGTACTTATTTAATTATTTATTATTTTCTGAAAATTATACCGGAATAGCCAGTGATCGGAATTTCGTGCTGATTGCAATGGTTTGCTCAGTTTATTTAATTGAGTATTAAATCGTGCAAATTGAGTGATGATTGGAATTTTGGTTATTTATTCCAAAATTGTGAAATTTCAATATTTAATTAGAACATCTTGAGCGTCGATTTTTAATGCCAAAAATGTATTTATGTACTATATTAAATAATGGAATTTTTGAAAAGGAAGATATAGCATTTTTTTCCCAAATTGACATTGTACCCATATACGATTATTTTTATTGAGTGTTTTTTATACAAAGAAAACGTGCCAAGACATTATTTTAATTAAGACATTTGAGTACAAAGCACAATGTCCTTGGTCGGTATTGATTGATCGTGCGATGGTTAAGTGAACCCATCCCCAATGTGCATTAATGTATTAGCTTATCCGAGTGATAATCTGTATTAGCTTGTGCGAGCAATAATCCTTGGATACGCTAGAAGACCGATATGCGTCGGTTAATTCATACTTGTGCAAGCAATAATCAAATCGGATCGTGTGAGTAATTGAAATTGAAGCGCCTGTTATGGGACAAAATTGTGTGACACGGTATGGGACGTGTCATGACAATTTGGTCTTATAATCGAGACTCCTGGATCAATTGTATTGATTGAATTAATTGATTAATTGATGAAATTGATTGATAGGTAGATTACATGGATTGAATGGAATTGATTGATTGATTGAGTATATAAAATGTGCTAACATATAGGAGAAAACTGAGGCGAGGTAAGTTATCTGTCTTGTGTGCATAGAGTGCCTCCAGGTGTATTTCCTTCCTAGTCGAAGTTTAGGGGGTGAACTTGCTAAGACATTGTCTCACCCCATCGTGGGCTCAGATCTTTTCAAATCCTTAGATGGCGGCCCCGCCTAAGAGTGTGCAACGAGAACCACCCGAACCTGGAACCGGCCGAACATGACCGAACCGGCCGGTTTTTGGCGGTTCCCACAGTCGGCGATCCGGTTTCCGGTTCCAAGGTGGGAACCGAACCAAACCGAACCGACAGGATTGAACCAAATTTTTTAATATATAATTTATATACATAGAATTAATAAAATATATAAACATGATAACTTATTGCAACCAAAATTGCAATTTGAGGTAGGAACCTCTTATGTGGCCAAGAGACCATTAAAACCATTTTTGTTACTCTTTTATTTATAGAAAAAATCTCCTTGTTAGTAGCATGGGCTGTGACTTGAGTTCTCTATTTTCAGGATTCCTCGAGTGGTACCAGCAAGTTAGTTATCGAGAGAAAGAGGGAAAGTAAGAGACTCTTTTAATTGATTTATTGGGGATTTTGTGATGAATGGTTGAATGATCCTTGCTTTGTGTTTTGTTTTGCCTGCTTGAGGAAATTAGATGATATACTCTTTAGCAAATAAGATTACAATTTTTTGACTTCTAGTGATTAAAATGTCCCCACGTTACTTGTTTATAGGATTACAATTTAAGCCAAGTCCAACCTCTAGCCAAATTGTTCATAGCCTTTATGGTTAAAGTTAAGTATGAAACACACGAAGTGTGAATCACACAAGTGAAGTTTGAATATTTTGCACATGGGAACATGTGTGATTAGTTTCGTTGAATCGCTCGAGAACCGAATTGGATTGATCGGTCCAGAGCGCGGTCACTCTTTAGTGCAAAAAAGTCGGTCATTCTTTAGTGTAAAAAAGTAGAGCTAGTTTTGTTGGACCGGACTGGACCGGACTAGAACCGATGGTCGGGTCTGGTTCTCGGTTCTAGGACCAAACGGTCCGGTCCACGGTTCGCAATTTTGGGAACCGGTGCTCCCGGTTTGGTCCGGTTCCACCTTGGAACCGGGAACTGGACTAGGAACCGATCACCCCTATTCAAAAGGTACGAGCACATGCTATTTTCTTTCATGTCACTTCATGCTCGTACTAAGCCCTGGGAGTCTATCAATTTGAACATTAAATGATTCGAAGCCCACCAGCGATCGGGCTTGTACTTTCCTTTACTCTTGCATGGCAATGGTCTTGCCTCCCTAGTTCATTAAAAACTGGCATTTTGTTTTGCTTGGTCCGACGCCATATCACAGCCTTGGTGAAGTGAGATCGCGCCGGTTGTGATTTTATTTTCAATTTGTTGACATAACGCCTTGATTCAGTAAACTTCATATACGGTTCTGTAACAAAGATTCATTGAATTGAGCAACTGGGCCTGTATAGTAATCCAAAGAAAGAAAACTTTAAAACCTAGAGAACTTGTTTCTAAAGAACAAGCTATTGAGGAACAGCCTCAGAAAAATGGTCCCTAAACAGGGCTTACATTGTCGGAAGCTCATTTATTATCTCTACAAGTCGTGTTTGACTTGCCAATAGAAGCCAATATGTCATTTTTATGGCATCAATTAGGTGGTGGCGTTTGCTATTGTGTAATCTCAACTCACACTTAAAATAAGAACAGTAGAGGGAAACGCAAACAAAATTATTGATTTTAATATGGAAATGACAAACACATTCAAAATCAAAACATTTTGACATCCCAAATAAAATGACTTGTGGTCATGAGAAAGGGTGTTAGATATTACTATCGTCCCTCGTATCACGCATTTAATCCACATGTTAAGTTCCATCCTTGACTACAGCGTGTAGAAGGAAAAATAATAAATTTCTTATTAGTATGGTCCAATGGATTTAACTCCAATATATTTATACATGACTTTTGGTGACGTCAGGCACATAACATCATCAAAACCTTCATGAAAGAAGACCCAATTTTTTGGTGAATAAGAACAAGAAAGCTGCAACTACCATATAGACCATGCAGACTCTACATCGCAGGACCAACAAGTCAAATTAATCCCGTTTATTTCATTACCGAACTATACAAGAAATCCCTATAATATATAGAGAAATTCAAAGGATCCCTATATGAAAAGAAATCACATCAATCCCAAATTCTCATGACTCGGTGATTAGGAAGAGATGTCATCACATTAATCCTATGCGTGTATCACGCTGCCAGAGATCTCACCCATCAAGCTCTAATGAACAAAGGCAAAGTCAGTCAAAATCGATGGACTTTCCTTAAGTCTCTTGAAATTATGGCAAACCAAGCCTACAGACACGTATCGGCCAGGCCTCAATTCAGACGAAGACCCAGACAGCAGTCAGCAAAGGAATCCGCTTTCGGAGATCACGAAGCCACTAGTTTCATAAATCGGACGAACAGCTTCATGAATTTGTCCGGGCCACTTGCTTATTTGAGCTATTATTATCTGCTTTAAGAATGTGTCTGCATCGTACGTAGCTACCTTTTCAGAGTGTAAATTATTAAGCCCGAATCTTTTGGCTTTCTACAGGAGGTAGAGGTTGATGAGAAGGTCCTACAAGAAGTGGGGTAAAAAAATTCAAAAGAAAGATGGGACCACCTACATGAAAACTGTAGAAAATAAGACAACAACTCGATAGAAACCAAACCCCATGAAAAGAGCCCACATTACTATACATGCATTTTCACATAAAGTTCATTGAAAAATATCTAGAGATTCAGAGGATCCTATGTGAAAAGAGATCCCATTACTCCCATCTTCTTATGGCGCAGTATTCATCACGAAGAGCTGGCATGACATTATTACTCTACCTGTCACGCTATCAGAGATGTCATTAGTCTCGTTCTTGAAGAAAACGAACAGAACTTGTCGGAACTGATAGACTTTTCTCAGGACGCATGGAATTATGGCGAACCTGAAGACACACACGACACCCTGCAATCAGTGAAGGAATCTTAGAAATCACGAGGCCATCCCTTCAATAGAGGAGTTTGTCCGGCTATTGAGTTGTCAAAGTTGGCTGTCCGAGGCTGCTGCTTATTGAACTGTTGCCTGCTTTAAGTCCGACTCCTATCTTTTCAAAGTCCGTATCATTAAAGCCTTGAAGCTTTTGCTTTTGTGAGGGAGGGGAGAAGGGGGTAGGCGGGCCAGGAGGGAGCGCTTCAGTGGGGTGAGGCAAAAAATTCGAAAGAATAATGGGACCTAGATGAAAACTACCGAAAATAATAAAAAAGAATTCAAGAGAAAAATCTTCCACGACAGATATTTAAGTTATCAATGACTATTTAAAAATGTCAGGGTAGATATTACCTAAAGAAAAAATATTTATAATAAATTATTTTTGTAAATAAGCATTAAAATTATGTTATCTTTACATTTAAAAATATAAAAAAAATTAATATGCTTGGTGAAGTAAATACTTTGCAATTACATTAAAGGAAAGCATATAGATAAAATATATTGAGGAATCATTAATTTACCACTTATCTTTTATGGAACTAAGGAAAGGAGAAGCTCAAAATGGATACTTCATTTGTCATAGTACAAAGAAATGATGAATTGGTTTAATTTTGACTTTAGAAAAAGTGATTGTGATAGAAACTATAGATGGTATTTCAAATGAAAAGAAAAATTATCTTTCCAAAATGCCGAATTTGTTTTTTTAGTTTCCAAAAAATTAAATAGTTGTAACTAAATTATAGTAAATGAATTGTCTTTTTGCTTGGAGCCTGGGGAAATTTCTAGTGCTCATGATAAGCACTGGGAATGAAATCATGTTCTTTAATTGAAGAAGAATAGACCTGTCAATATTCTTTTAAGATGTATTATGACAACTACATACTATAATATAATAGAATGAAACAAAACTGTAATTATGTCAACCAAGAGAATATTATCTAATATCATAAATATATGACTATATAAATATCTTTACCCAATCAATTCGTATCTTCAGATAATATTTTTCTCTCCACGCACATTTAAACCCTTTTTTTTATCATATGTGTGTGTGCGCGCACTCGCGCTTGTGCTCTTATATCTCCCTAGATGATTTTACGGACCCAAAAAAATAAAAACGTAAAAAATGTTTCGATAGACTTTTCTCAGGATCTATAGGATTACGACAAACCTAATCCTAAAGACATTGGCAACCAGGACTCTATTTTGATGAAGACTGAGACCAAGGAGCACCTCGCAATGAGTATAGGAATCGGCTTTCGGAAATCAGAAGGTCGTTGCTTTAATAAATTTGTTTTTACAACTATTGAATTACTAAAGTTGGTTTATTAATCCACTCGTATTGACATGTTCGTCATTATGAGTGTAAGTTTTTTGTGCCGAGATCCTTCCATTGTATAATTGTGGTTAAAAGTCAATATATCACTTACCTTACCAAAAAAAAGTTGGTTTACTATTCAAGTATTGAAGTTGTCTGTCAAAGGACGATACTTATCGATTCCTTATATGCTTTAAGGCCAAGTCTGTGAACTTTTGCTTTTGTCCATGTCTTTCAAAGAGTCTACTAAAAAGCCTGCATGTGCAATAATATACATTCATGTCAACATCGAAAGCAACCCATTCATTGGAGTCTAGGTCATGGCATAAAGTAATTCCAAAAGTAGGGGTGTGCAACGGGAACTGCCCGAACCGGGAACCAACCGAACGAAACCAAACTAGTCAGTTTTGGGTGATTCCCACGGTCGGCGGTCCGGTTCCCGGTTCCTAATCTTGGAACCGGTGGCCGATCGGTTCGGTTCCCGGTTCCAAGGTGGGAACCAAACCGAACCAGACCGACAGGACCGAACCAAATTTTTTAATATATAATTTTTTTTTTGTGACCTGCGGACCCCGATACCGACAACCGCGTAAGAAACCCTAGGGAAGACGTAGAAACCACCACCCACGTACCCCGAGTATGTCGCCAATGACCTGTTTCTGCCTCCCTGCAACTTGCGTTACAGGGGGCTTGAACTCCAGACCTCCAACGTGGAAGTCATGGAGCCTACTAAATGAGCCACCACTCGGGTGGTTTTAATATATAATTTATATACATAGAATTAATAAAATATATAAACCTGATAACTTATTGCAACCAAAATTGCAATTTGAGGTAAGAACCTCTTATGTGGCCAAGAGACCATTAAAACCATTTTTGTTACTCTTTTATTTATAGAAAAAATCTCCTTGTTAGTAATGTGGGCTGTGACTTGAGTTCTCTGTTTTCAGGGTTCCTCGAGTGGTACCAGCAAGTTAGTTATCGAGACAAAGAGGGAAAGTAAGAGACTCTTTTAATTAATTTATTGGGGATTTTGTGATGAATGGTTGAATGATCCTTGCTTTGTGTTTTGTTCTGCCTGCTTGAGGAAATTAGATGATATACTCTTTAGCAAATAAGATTACAATTTTTTGACTTCTAGTGATTAAAATGTCCCCACGTTACTTGTTTATAGGATTACAATTTAAGCCAAGTCCAACCTCTAGCCAAATTGTTCATAGCCTTTATGGTTAAAGTTAAGTGTGAATCACACAAGTGAAGTTTGAATATTTTACACGTGGGAACATGTGTAATTAGTTTCGTTGAATCGCCCGAGAACCAAATTGGATTGATTGGTCCGGAGTGCAGTCACTCTTTAGTGCAAAAAAGTCGATCACTCTTTAGTGCAAAGAAGTAGAGCTTGTTTTGTTGGACCGGACCGAACTGGACCGGAACCGATGGTTAGGTCCAGTTCCCAGTCCTAGGACCAAACAATTTGGTCCACGGTTCGCAATTTTGGGAACCGGTGCTCCTGGTCCGGTTCCCAGTTCCAAGGTGGAACTAGACCGAACCGGGAACTGATCACCCCTAGTCCCGCCGATCCGTTATGGTTAGCCTCGGAGGGTGACTGAGTTGGTTACTAATTTCCCTATTCCCAAAGGCCACGGGGTCTGGGTCTACGAGCTTATCGTGACCACCGCCTGGGTCGATAAGGGCCTACTAGAGAGGGTATCTCATCGATATAGGGTGTGGTTTCACCGCGGGCTCAATGGACACAGAGAGGGTCCCCTCTAGGGTTTTGAGGTTCCAGCTGTGATAGTAGACACCACTTTTGGCGAAGGTACAGCTGACCATCCTGATGGTGCTGTGGTAGACTCGCCGCCCCTGGAGTCTATGGAGTCCGAAGGGTCGGTGAACGTGTTCGACTAGGAGATCGTATGACGATTTCCTTCTAAGGACTGATCTTTTTGTTAAATAGACTAGTACTATATATAAACTAGTTGGTTGTGTATAAAGGCGTGGTTTGGTTGTGAAATTTGTTTCCTGCTTTTCTATCTCATGTTAGTTGATGTTAGGGGTTATTGTTTCGCTTCCGCATGTGCAATAAAATGAACGGGTTGGCGACACGTCCTGGGACATCGCAAATTTATCGACCACCGAGGGATATACGCGCGCTTGAGGATTGGGGCGTGACAAAAACGTTCCGAAGATACTGTCATCTAAGGACCTGAAAAGATTTAGCCCACGACGGGGTGAGACAACGTCTCAGCAAGTTCACCCCCTAAACCTCGACTAAGAAGAAAATACACCCAGAGATGGCCTAAGCACACAATATAGAGGACTTACCTCGCCTCAGTTCCCTCCTACACATCAGTACAATTCTTATAAGACATATGTGCAGCAATAACACTCGATAATTGGAATGTCTCAATTCACATCTCAATCAATCAATCAATTACATGGGTCTCGATTATAGGGCCAAATCGTTATGATATGTCCCATACCGTGCCACACAATTTTGTACCATAATCCAGCGCGTCTATCTCAATCAATCATGCGTTCCAATTGATTACTGTCCGCACAGGCACAATCTACCGATGCACATCGGTCTTCTGGCATAGCCAGGCTTTGTCTCATCCCTTAAGCACGGCAACATCCACCGATGCACATCAGGGATGGCATTCCTGATGGAGCATCGGTCCAAAATCTATTGCGACCAGCATCCGTTATCCAAGGGCATCCCATATAGGAGCAACGTCCTTCTGACGCACATCGGGGACGGGTTCTCATAATTATCACATGATCAATCAATCCCAGCCAAGGGCATTGTGCTTTACACTCACAAGCCTCAATTAAGATAATGTGCTTGGCCTATTTTTTTTCATATTAAAAACACTCGATAAAAATAATCGTGTATGGGTATACAATCAAATCGAACTTTAAAAATTGATATTATTCCTTTTAAAATTCCACTATTTGATATAGTATTTAAAAGCATTTTCGGTGTCAAAACCCGACACCCGGTATTTTCTAATTAAATACCAAAATTTCATAATTTTGAAATAAATACTCAAATTTTCCAGAAAAATGATAATATTTTTCGGTATTCAACTGAAATCTAATAATGAACTGGAAAATATTTTCTACACTATGATAAGGAAATATTTTCCTCCATGCACTTCTTTCAATATTTTTTTTATTCTTTAATTAGATTTTTAATTTTTTTCTTTTTTTTCTTTTTTTTTCCCTTCTTCTTCCTTGATGACCAGCCATAAACAAGCTGGGTGGGGCTCCAGCCTCCCCTGAGGTTGCTAGAGTTCGGGAAGGCTTTGGTGAACCAAGTCCTATAACCATACTGAGTTTGTGGGAATGCTCTACTTGAGTTCTTATTATTATGGTACAAATCTGACCTTCAGCTTTCTATTCACTAGCAAAGTCAGACCCTTCATAATAAGTGTTTGACATTAAAAGGAAAATGGACAACTAAGGTCAACTCCCCTGAGCCTCAGTACCGGTGTCCCCGCAAGAAAGTCGCCATTTATTCCTGTTCCCAAACTTTTTAAGCATAGTAGTTTGAGGGCAATCCTTATGTAGATAGAGGGATGCTGAAGCTTCATTTTGAACTGGAGGATCGGGTTCAGCTTTGGGCACATTTGTAATGCAGGGGAGGGTGCAATGCTTAATCCTTATAAACAACGTGAGACTGATAGCCTCGTACAAAAGAATGTCTCTGTGGTGGTTCCAATTTCAAGGCAAAACATGCACAAAGCTTATTGTTCATTGTATCAGGCCATTTGGACTTTAGACTTGGTTTTTCGAATTTATATTATAGCAAGATACAATATTAGTTTGTTCCTCTACATCATTTTATTTTAAATTTCAATTTGTAAGTATAACTTCCGTCAACGTTATTTTCCCAAGTTGCAATCAAGGTTATGTTACTTAAGAATATATTTCTGGGTATTTCTTTTCATTTTCTCAACACTCACTATCTATCATAAGAAGACAAATGGAATTTAGCTAGGAAATGACCAAAGTAAAAAATTTATGTGATGATAACTCTTATCGAGAGTCACCTAATGGATGGCATTGACGAAGTTATAACACCAGAAACCAAATGCAACCCCAAAAAATGAGAGAGAGAGAGAGAGAGAGAGAGAGAGAGAGAGAGAGAGAGAGAGATCTTGAGCAAATGAATTCAAATCCCTCAGGATATTTGGGCACTAGCCATGACAACAATGAAGACGAGCAATCCACCGGGTCTCAACGCCTGAGAATGAAAAGAGAGAGCAGTGCAGGCAAAAGGAAAAATCTATTACCTGTTGAAGGATTGTCATCGAGCACAAGATTAAGCATTCGGAAATCGGCAAGCTTATCTCTACGTGTACAACCGACGCAGTTGCTCTCGTGTCAACATCATGAATCTACACACCGATTCGAGCTTCTTTTAAGGATTCAAAGCAGATAAAGTTTTCTTAGTAAAAGCTTAAACCAATCGGGTCTGACAATTCGGTGGTCTAACATTGGCACGTGACTGTCACGTGTCCGCCGGATGGGAGGATTTTAGCGCCAGTGACGAGCTCCCGCCGGGGGTGGCGGGGTCAAATTGCACCGCGGTGTTTCAGTTCGGGGGTCATCTTGTAAAACGAAGTACCATTTCTGGGGTTACTTCGAGGAAATCCGTCAAATTGGGGGGCTCTTTTGAAAACCTCTCTCTCTCCCACCAGCCACGAACTGAGCGGGAGCGACGGGAACCATGAAGTGAGGAAGGAGCGGCGGTGACGATGGCTTCCCTGAGCTTTCGCCGCCACCGCCGCTGCCGCCGTGCACCTCCGGCGACCGGACGTGGCCTCTGACTTCGGAAACCGCCAGAAACCTTCGAAGCTCGTCCGCGGGAAGCGACTCGCTCTGTCGCTGAATGCGGCGAGTTCGACAGAATCTTCGTCGGCCGCACCAGAAAAGCCGGAGATCGAGCTCGAGTTCATCGGTGTGATCGCTTCGCGCCCCGGCTGATTATCGTCATGCGTTTTCGCCGGATTCTGTAGTTTCGTAAATGTAACTTGCTGCGAGTAGTCGCCATGTTAGTCAGACAAAATGCCGATCTCCTGCGTGAAGAAATTTGCATTGCTGATGATGAAACGCGGTTTCGATGGCAGCCGAAGCCGGAGGCTGACGGTTCGTATCCGGTGGATAAGGCTAAGGCCGTAAACGGAGAGAAGCTGCTGAGGAACATCATGAACGAGGACAAGATCGAGCTCTATGCCACGTATGTAAGTTCGTTCTTAAAGCAAATTTCTGGCTGATTGATGAGATTTGTATGTAAATTTAAGATTCGGCGTTACTTAGCATCAATGTGATAGTATGATTGGTTTCTCAATGCATTGTGAATTTGCCTACTTTTTCTGGTTAAATGTGGTGGTGAGTTTTGGGATGCATTAGAAGTGTTTGATGATATTCTCTTCTCTGCAGGGGAAAGTGATGAATTGTGGAGGTGGTGGAAGCTGTGGAACTTGCATTGTGGAGGTATGTACGGATGGCTCGCCAGTTTGCTGTGCCGCTCTCGTATTTTAAACAGGGAATTAGGATGCCATAATTTATCATCATTGGAGCGATAGTGAAGCTCATGTGAGGAAGCGCACAGATGTTTCCGGTTTCTCAACATGGAAAAAAAGAAAAAATCCAATGTAGTTTTTGAGCTGAGAGTTCTCGATTGTATGCTTCAAATAATCCCATGTCTAGAGCAACTTAACGAGATGAAACTGTGAAGGACTGAGGGTTCGCAAGGTCTGAGTAATATAGACGTGCATTCTTAGAGCAAGAACTTTCAGGGGAAGATGTTAAGAGTGCTTTCTTCATGTGCATGGTTCTCTTCCTATTGCTGAGGCTTGCAGTCATGTGTAGAGCTTAGAGACCAACTTGAGCTCCCTAGGCATCCTACGATTTGAGGATTGTGTCTATTATCGGATGATTGAAACTTGTCCTGTTGGGCAGATTATTGATGGGAAGGATCTCCCAAATGAGAGAACCAGTACTGAACTGCGATATTTGAAGAAAGTAAGCTCTCTCTCTGTCTCTGTCTCTGTCTGTCTCTCTCTCTCTCTCTCTCCTGTTGTTAGTCCAACGGATGCAGGTTATAACCTTGATAATCAAGTTATTCTAACAATGGCTCCAACTGCCAGAAACCTGAATCCTGGAGACTTGCTTGTCAGACTAATTTGTTGTGGGGAATAAAGAAAACTCTGGAAAGGTAAAGCACCATGGATCTATACTGTCCCTTAGTTGCTAGAAAGCATTTTTGCAATTTAATTGAAATCTGGAAGAAAGTAAGCTGTGTTTGTCCCGAATTAGGGTCCCTTTGTTTGAAGGAAAACTATTTCCCAGAAATTGTTTTCAAATTCTTCGGTATTTGGATGATGGAAAACTAATCAATGTATGGAAAATGATATTCATAGACTGAAACCAACAAGCTTAAATTGGGAGAAAACGACTTCCTCTTTGGTAAGAAAGAAATCACTTATTCTAAATCACTCAATAAATGAAAACTAGCTATTTTCGTTTAAAATAATTCCCATGGATAATATTTTTCTTTATAATGAAGTTTAAATGCAGCAAATGCAATATGAGAATTGCTTTTGTTCCTTGGGGACATACAGGTCTAACAAACATCTCTCTGGTCGTGTGTTTCAAATGCAGGTTGTGGTACAAAGATTGCCCCAGTGGAAGAAGTGATGGAGAACCAGACCTTGTAAAAGGAGATGCATCGTGACAGGCAGTAGACGCTCTGTTTGTACTTTTATTCCCATGATTTTTTATGTCGATAGTGACCTTGATAGTGCACCCGCAGTTTTCTTACTGGTGCAAACTTTTAGTTTTGTATAGAGTTAGATGCATGAATAGATCGTGATTAATGGTTTCAATGAGAAGCATGTCGATGATCGTTCCGATGAATCCACGATTGACGTGGCATCAAAGGAAACTTCGATTGGCTGTTACATTGGATACCCTGTTCATAAGCCTCACTTCTGATGTGAAACTTGGCTGTCTACATAAAACTGGTTTCCCGGTCATAACCACACGCATCTTGCAGAAACTCCAATGCTGGCTCTCTCTTATGATCCATGTGTTTGGAGACCTGTTTTTTATCTTTACCCCCAGAAAATATCAAATGCCATTGTCAACTCTTAATCCAAGAGTCCGATGATGACAATGGCGGTGGAGGACGGTAATAGTCTTTTCGTCCATAAGGTTTTATCTAAGGATGTAAATTGCTATAAAAAAAATAGATGAAAGAAAATGGTAATGAAGTAGAGAGTGAGGAAGATATTGATATTTTTCCTTCTTTTTTTTTTTTTTTTGCCAGAAGGTGTTTCGATATTTGGTTATATCGGTTAACCTGGTGAGCCATATTTGGTGAATGAAGTCTAAAAAAATTAGCTCCTCTTGGTTCCCCGATATAGGGCATAATTGAAAGGGGAAACTCTTCTAGAATATCTTTCTCTGACAGTGTAAAGTGTCTTCATCTGTGAAAGCTAGAATTTTTATGTCATATTTCACCCGAAGAACTATCGTTTAGTGAATTTATTAATTCAGCGGATATCACTTATTGAGCAGAAAAAAATTATTTATACTACTTTCACAAGCTATAGTTCAGAATTTGTTATATTATCTAAGAGTTTAATCTGATTTTTGTTCATTGCATCCACTTCTTAAGGTGAAAATAAAGCTAAATAACTTGTTTTATTCCAAATTTTTTGATTTAGGCCATCAAGACCTCTATAAAAATTTGGTCAACAAAACTTCAGAAAAAGTAGATCGTCAAGATCTCGCCGAATATTTAGGCCATTTGAAATAAATATATAGATATAGATATAGGTTTCCATGGAACTATGTGCTACAAGAATCCAGTGGAAAAAGTAAGGGCATGCATGGAAACACTCCAAATAAATGTTTTTGGAACACTTCTATACGGATTTTGTTCCCAGGAACAAAAAAAGAATAGAAACGCGTTTGGTTGCGTTTCTATTCTTTTTTTGTTTTTTTTTTTCCGGAACGAAATAAGAACAAAAAAAAGAAACACAAAAAACTTATTTATGGGGAAAAGAAACACTTCTTGAAGAACAAAAATGAAAAGAAACAAAAAACAAAACGGGAACAAAATTGGAGAAAGAACACCGGCTGAAGCTTCTCCTTCTTCGTGCGTGCTCTCTCTCGGCCGAAGCTTCCTCCGCCTCCTCCTTCCATTTCCGGCGTCTCTCCCCTCTCCCGGCGGCTCCCACTCGGCTGACTCTCCGGCGAATCCTCACTCCGGCGACTCCTCACTCGCGTGCTCTCTCTCGGCCGAAGCTTCCTCTGCCTCCTCCTTCCATTTCCGGCGTCTCTCCCTTCTCTCCGGCGGCTCCCACTCGGCTGACTCTCCGGCGACTCCTCACTCCGGCGACTCCTCACTCGGGCGACTGACCGGCTGAAGCTTCCGATTCCAGGTACGTTCGTGCTCCTCCTTCTCCGGTCGACGATGGGCTTCGGCGCGGCAGATCTGGGACGCTCGCTTGAGGCTGCCGACGGCAAATCTGGGACGGTTCGCTCGAGCCTCAAGCGAGCGTTGCTCGCCCAGATCTGCGGCAGATCTGGGACGGCTCCACCCACTCGTCTCTTAACCCCGAGCACACGTTTCAACATCTAAAAACGAATGAGAAACATTCATAGCGATCCTGGTTCCAAGGTCTTTGAGGCTTTCAGTCGATGAGACTGTTGAATTGGCGTGTCTCTATGTCTCTCCCGCTTTCGCACGAGGCGAGTGTCTTCTGAACCCGTTTGCTCTCTCTTTGTCATCTGATTCTTCGACCCAGTTCGTAATTTCTTGTGCTGTTGATGGGTTTTTCTTCTCCTGTGATTTCTTGGGTTGACTGAAAGAGAGAGAGAGAGGAAAAAAAAGCTTTTGTTTTTGGTGGTTCTTTAAGCAATTCTCGTTAGTTCTGATATGGAGCTGAAGCATCTGTTTGTTCCTGCAAGAATGATCGGCGTGAATGACAGAAGGAGATGCTTTCAGAATTTAGTTTAGTCCCTTTAGCTGAATTGATTCTCAATTTCCAAGAACTCGTGATTGATTCTGCAGAGAAACTATTGTCGCTTGTTAGTTGTGACCTCCACGTATTGGGAAATGGTTTGATGCCGTGTCTGATTATGCTGTGATTTGCGGAAGGATTGGTGAAGAGGCTATGCTAGATTCATGGAATATTTCGTTCCTGCAATCTTGTGTAATTGATGGAAACAGCTTTTACAGTTATATTTTAATGAGTTCTGGTCATTTTCCCGTTAAAAGCTAGAGATGCTTTGGTTCCTCTGAGAATAAAAAGAGAGATTTTGGACCCTTTTTTTGCTGTAAAAAAAAAAAAAAAAACTTGTGATCTTCAGTATATCAGAAATATCACAACTTTGTTTCGCTCATTGTACTAGACCAAGGAAGTACTCGGCTTGCTTGAAATTACTTGGGAAACGGGAATTTCGAGTCCTTTCTTAATCCTCTCTTGAGGATGCATGACTTGAATTCTTCCACGAGATATAGTGGCGATTGTCATCTGTCGAGTAAACTCTCCAGAAGTAGCTGCTTCATTCAGCCACTTGAACTTCCAATAATCCGATTCTCGTCTGGTGATCCTTTCTTATAGGAGCCCTGGATCGCTCCTCCATACTGCAACCGTGCATCCTATTTGTTGTTTTCCAAATGATTGAATTCAAGTGAAAGGTGGTGAATCAGGTTGTTTTTACTGCGACAATAGACTCTACTCTTCATGCGTTCCTTTAGGGGTGGTGTTCTTCTCTTGTAGATGGATGAAGTTTGATTAACTGTCTTCAGCTTCGAAATTAAAGACAGAAATGTTCAAGACCCTTAACTCATGCGACTTTTATTGATTTAGCATTTTGTATGAGCATACTGTTTACTCATGCCACTTAATTTCTATGGTAGGGGACAAGAATGGAAGAGGGATCACCCAAGAAACCGTCTCCAAATTTCTGGGACCAAATATCTGCTGCTAGAAGCAGGGCTTGGGAAGCATATAAAAGCAAACCGATCTCGCATTGGATTCTTTTGCTTCTGAGTGGCGGATTGATGCTCACAGCCTTCCCTGCTTCGAGCCTTCCTTCCCGTGTCTATTACACAAACGGCGGCAAAAGCAAATGGATCATCTCGTGGGTGGCCGTCGCCGGATGACCCTTGACTGCGCTCATCTTGCTCTTAACGTACTTCATCTGCAAAGTTTCCCCAACCCCTCTAAACGTAAAGCTCGCCCTTTCTTATTTAGTCTTAGGTTTCTTAAGTGCTGCTGACAATCTCATGTATGCCTATGCTTATGCCTACCTACCTGCGTCGACCTCGTCTCTACTGGCATCGTCATCTTTGGTGTTCTCTTCACTATTTGGATATCTCTTAGTCAAGAACAAACTAACTTTGTCTATGATCAATGGCATCGTGATAATTTCAGCAGCCATGGTAATAATCGCTTTGGACTCGAATTCAGACCGATATGGCAATGTCACCAATAGCCAATACATCACGGGCTTCATGTGGGACGTCTTGGGATCCGCACTCCACAGGCTCATCTTCGCTCTCTCGGAGCTCGTCTTCATCAAGTATCTTGGAAGAAGATCGTTCCATGTGGTGTTGGAGCAACAGGTCATGGTTTCTTCTTTCGCTTTTGTACTCACAACGATCGGCGTTGCCTTGAATCATGATTTTCAAGGAATGGCGGACAAGGCAAGAACCTTCAAGGGCGGTAAGAGCTCAAATTACTTGGTTATGACATGGGCCACCATAACTTTCCAGTTGGGAGTCCTCGGAGGCACTGCTGTGCTTTTCTTGTCTTCGACCATCCTTGCCGGTGTCTTGAATGGCGTGAGGGTGCCTCTTACAAGCATCGCTGCCGTTATATTGTTGAAAGATCCGATGAGCGGATTCAAGATCCTGTCGCTTGTTATAACCGTTTGGGGATTGGCATCCTTCATATGTGGCAATGCCAGTGTGAGTAATGAAACTTCTTGATTGTACCTTGGCTAACTTTCACTAATCACATTATGGTGCAACTTGTGATGCAATGTACACCGCACAGCGCGAAACAATTGATAAGACATGTTATTTGCCTGCTTTGCAGTCATCTTGCAGGAGACCAAGTCATTTTTATCAATGTTCATGAACTTTGATTGATATAACGGGCCTGAAGTTACTGTATTCTCCAAACCAAGGTACTTCCTTCGGTGGACGGAGAGAAAGCCTTTCATCTGCAGTAACTGTACAGTTCTAACCGTTGCGCTTGGGGCCATGACATAGCAGTAAGGATCCAAGGACCTCTGCAGGCGTGTCCATCGCCGGTCAAAACTAAAATGAAGAGCACATTTTCACTAGAATTCAGGCACATATAAGGAAGCAGATTGATTAAGATGATCATAACTTTCTTCCATCAAGAGATAAACTATGCTATGAACTATTGATTGTCGCTTGAGGGGGCAACGCACCTCTATGATGCAAAAGTTTGCAACAGGTACAAAGCCAAACTCGGGCCATGCAAGAAACACAAGGTTCAAAAAGCTAGAATTACAGCACCCGGTAGCATCTTAGCTAAGCTTGGAAATGCAAATCTAACTAGAAAACAAATGCTTGAGAATGAAGACAGGATATAAGACATTAAACCACGTAATCCTCTTCATAGGGAGAGCAAGTTTTTACAACAGAGGTACAGGCAGAGTGGATTAGTAGTACCTCTTGCCATTACTATCATCGGATTCATCACTCCTCATCATTACAATCACACGGCTAGAATAAGATTTAGGAATGTAAAAAAACTCTGTTAGCAAACATTAAAAAGTTTTGCTGCCATGACTGGCTGATAGAACAGTAGTGATTCATTTTAGTTCTTAGGACCAATATCTTTGAGAGCATAGATCTGCTCCTCTCCCATTGCGTTCATGACTGACACCACAAGGTCCTTTCCTTCAGTGAACCCATCTTTAATCTGTGAAAGGAGAAAGTGTGAGAAGTTAGATAAACTAAAAATAAAATCAAGTTTAAACTTTATTAAAGAAAATGTTTTTTTTAATTTAAAACAGAATTTTTTTTGTCGCTTACCAAACGTGTTTTCTGTTTTTTTTTATTCCAAGAACAGTTTTTTTTTACACTTACCAAATGCGTTCTTTTGTTCAAAAATCAAGTTTCCCGAATGCAAACACTTTTTTTTATTTCTCGTTCCCAGGAACAAAAAAGAAACATAAGTGTTTCCATGCGCTCCCTTACTATAATTGTTCTTCTATTTCACAGCAAGGCGTGGATTTTTCTTTAGGGGTACAATGTGGAAAAAATAGATGATTTCGATAAGTGTTGACAAAATTTAGCTACTATTGTAGGTGAAACTAGACGTGATAGAAGAAGATGATTTCATAAGAGGAGAAGAAGAAATTAGAGTTTTGCGAGAGCAAGTGGACGTAGAAAGAGAGAGTTTGAGGCCACTGTTGGTGGAATTGCAGTCAATGAGCGCAAAAATGGAGTTGCAGATGTTGAAGCTAGAGGAACGGAAGGCTGAACATGCAAAATGGATTAACATGGGGGGGATCGAAGAAGATGAGTCTAGTAGAGGAGAAAAAGACATGGATTCAACTTATGGCAAATTGAAGGCACTGACGAAATTACTAAAGGAATTGAACATTGAACAGCCAAATTAGCCTATTGATTTCTTAAAGACCAAATGTAATTTGTCAACTGCATTTTTCTCCTAATAATATTCTTTTTCTTTTCTTTCATTTTCTTTCTCTATGAATATATTTATGAAAAGGAAATTGTGCAAAATAAGCCAATTTCCAAACTGCTGGATTGCCATCGAGCTCCTTTTAGTTTTTCCTTCTGAATCCTTTGTCTCTTTTCCAGTGGCGACTGCAGTGCACGAGCTTGACAAATTCACACATAGCAAATACATGACGATGGCCAGAAAAAAGAAAATATTCAGCTAATCCATGAACTCTTCTCGATTGATCGGCCCATCTTGCATACTCACTTGTTGTTCATGGGCCATCACATAAGAGCGTACTGTGATGTGGATTGGCCCAAAATAAGTTATGGCTGGTATGATTCCATTTACACTGATCCGATAGAAACACCCATTTCTCATCCTTTTCAGCCACAGGCTGTTGGGAGACAAGCAAAGTAGTGCATTGACTAAGCCTGTTAGACCTTGGGCTGGTAATGTCCTCCATTTTCTATTTGCACGATGCGAACACGACAATATATAGAACATGAATTACCTAATAGAAAATTTTGAATATGATGACAAGTTCAATTTAGTCAAATCCTCGTCAGATCCCATTGAGAAGCACGAGTTTTCATACTCCCTCACCCGATGATCAGAGCATGAAGATTAAAAATATTATACTCCTTAAGAATTGTCACGAGCTTGAGGTGGGGATATTGGGCCAAACCAGTTTGAATATATTAGATAGCTCTTGAGAATTTGGTGATAAGAAGTATTATTGGCACATGCCTTGGTGTGACGGCCCATGGAGTACTTTTACAAAGGCTTGTTTTCCAAAAACAAATATATACTTGTGCCAACTTAGCTATATGATTAATAGCAAGATAATTTCACAAAAAGGGCAAAAAAGAAAATCTTGAACTTGAGAAAAAAAAATTCTTGTGATAGGGCTTTCAGAAAACCAACAGTAGAGTACAAGTTGACTTAAACGAATGATATTTACCTCTCCATGAAAGTTATAAAACTAGTTTAAAGAAAGTTTTGAAATATCCAATTCAAATTAGTTTGCATTATACAGAGAGAAATACAGAAGGTGAGCTCTTATTCCAATGTAAACATCATCAGAAAGATTTTGATTGATACTAGCCAAACACCAATTCACTCAAATGAATGATAATTACCTTGTCAGGGTCTAGGGATAGTAATAAGATTGGTTTTAAGAAAGTTTTGAAAAGTCAAATTTAAATTATTTTGCATTATAAAAAAATGGAGAACGTTAGTTCTTATTCAAGTGTAAACATCACCACATATGATATATTCAAGTTTCTTTTTATATGTTTGAAAATTGAACAAATCCAAAGAAATGGACAGATTTATCGTTGAAAAGCCCTCGGCCACAAAAGTCTAGAGGATCAGAACTTTATCGCATTTTCCAAAATTAAACTTATGAGAGCTTGAGTTGATAGATTTCTGTTTCCAATTTTTCAATAACTCGTCAATAGCAAAAGGACAAAAACAGACAAAAGGTGGATCTTGTCAATAATTTTTTTTTTTTTTTGGTCAGAAGGATCTTGTCAATAATGAATCATGCAAGAAAAGTCATCACATATTAGAAATAAATATGTGACAAGGAAAACGACAATGTGACTTTATTGAATCAACTTATCCTTTTATTTTTTAACACAAAATCTCATTAGAGATTTGACAACTTTCTCATCAAAATCCCGATAATATTCACCAACCTCCTTTACTTATTCCTTAATTAGAGTCTTATTTGGAGAAATCAAATATATCAATAATCAGAATATTTACGAATTGATGTTGTGATAAGGAAGAAAGAATATTGGTGAGCCCCCATTTAATTCGTGCATTGCTGTAGAAACTAGCCCTGCCAACCTCCCAAAAATGAAAATCATGATAAAACGTCGAGCCCCTCTTATGGAGAATCATTTGATTTTGTTTCTTTAGTTGGAAAAAGCTCATTTCAGATTTCAAGTCATGATTAATTTGAAAATTCGAATACATTTCATATCCAATGCTCCATTTATTGTCAATATATCCCGCTAAATCACCTTCTAAATTGGACATAAAAATCAAGTCAATTATTAATGTTCCATCCACCAAAGACTAGGAATTTGCTTGAGAAGGGATTCGTAGGTGAGAGAGACCATAACTTAGCAAGACAAAAGTTGAATATCAACATCAATTTATAAAGTCACAGCACGTAATTTAATGATAGAACGACCAAAACAACGGTGGAAAAGTCATCGACTATAGTCCTTTACATACATTGATCTTTTAGGAAGGTATGGCTTTCCTAAATAATAATAACAAAAAAAAAAAATGTACGAGTACATAGACAAAGACTTTGACCAAGAAAGCCAAATATATAATAGACTTAAAAAAAAAAAAAGGAATTGTAAGCAATTAGAATTTTGGAAGTTTGAACTGTACCTCCATCCCGCTCTCCCTCACGCTCCCTCTGCTCCGCTTATGGTGCGTTTATTTACGTTTTTGTTCAAAAATTGTTTTAGGAAATAGAATTAGTCTATTTTTGTTCCTTGAAATAATTTTTGATCAGAAAAACACGTTTAGTAAACTTGTTTCGAAAATAAAAAAAAAGAATCGAAACATGTTTAGTAAATTTATGTTATTTTTTTGTTCTTTTAATTTTTAGATATTTTTATTTTATTTTTCATTTTTTCTTTCTTTTTTCTTTTTTTTTTCTTCTTTTGGCCAGTTGCCGCCTTAGCCATGGCCGGTGATCGGGCAACGAGGGCCGACAGCCTCACCTAGCCACGGCGAGGCTCGCCGACCCCCGGCGAGGCTTGGCCTCACCTTGGCTGGGCGAGCTTGGGTTTGCCCAGATCCAACGAAGCCGAGCTCACCAAGCCACCAGCGACGCTCGGCCTCGATGGGGGCTAGCGACGCTTTGGCGAGGTCGCCAGCTCTCAACGGTGTCACCGGCCCTTGATAGCCGGTTGCGGCCATGGCCGAGACCGACGACCGGCCAAAGAAAAAAGAAGAAAAAAAAAAGAGAGAAAATTTATTCTTAAAAATTATTCAAAAAACAAGAAACAAGTTTTTTTTTTGTTTCTTGTTTTTATTTCAAATGTGTTCCCAAGAAAAAAAAAAAAACATTTAAAACAAAAATGCAAACAAACGCTTTACGTTTTGCTTCTTTTTTTTATTCCCGAAACAAAAAAAAAAAATAAAATTTTTGTTCATAAACAGGAAAAAAAAAAAAAAACACAACCTTATATCAACTGCACGCACAATCACTCTCTCTCCCTCACTCACTCTCTCTCCTCCTTACCAGCTTTCTCTCTCTACATCTCTCTCTGCGGACCTCCTCCGAGGGGTCGCGGAGCTCCAGCACAACAGCGTAAGTGCTCTCTCTCTCTCTCTCTAGGGCGAAGATTTAGTCGCATATGTAATGGCTACAGTCTGTTCCGGTGTCGAACAACTTTTTGTTTTGGGTTCTTGATGGACAGCGGCACACAGATTCTAGGGAATCCCATGATCTTCTTCGGAGATTCACCTCGTGGATCTGTGTTCGGAATGTCTTACAACATCCGCCTCATTTTTTTTCCTCTCTTCCCTTTTCTCTGGGGGGCAACTGGAATTTGGGGAGTTTGAGCTCATTCTGGAAATCCCCTCTTAGGGTTTTTCGGGAGTCTTATTAGCTCTGCTTTTGACTGCGGTCATGTTAGATTGACCCAAATTTTGAATTTCATTTTAGTGACGGTGTAGTTCTTGTTCGTTCCGTGATTACAAATATTGCATTTTTACTTTCTCTGCGATTGTTCAGTCAGGCATGAACTGGGATTCTCTACACTACTTGTGAGCTGTAAACCTCATTTCGGGTTCTAATGTTGTGCACTAAGTAAACCACAAATTTCAAATTTCATCCTTTTTTCCCTCCCAGATTTTGGGTGTTCAAGATTTTGGAGATAAGAAAATTATTTCAAAACCATGTGTGGGAACCTTATTGAGTTTGTCTAAATGCTCATGTTGATTCATCATAGCTGCTCTTTTATTGTTGGGTTCTTATTTTGAGGGTACAAATTTGTCCCTTCAGCTTTCTGTTCACGAGCAAAATCGGACCCTTTATGAGCATTTGACATTAAAAAGGAAAATGGACAACTAAGGTCGACTCGCCCTAAGCCTCAGTACTGGTGTCCCTGCAAGAAACTTGTCATAGTTTGAGGGCAATCCTTGTGCAAATACAAGGGTGCTCAAGTTTCATTTTGACCCAGAGGTCAGGTTGTGGTTAGGTCGAGCCTTGACAATGACCTCGCTTGGCTTCGTGCCGCCTGGGCGAGGTCAGCCTCGCCTTGGCTGAGCGAGCGACGCTCCAGCGAGGTCGCCAGCCCTTGACAGCCGGCGACCTTGCCAGCCATGGCCGAGGCCGGTGACTGGCCAAAAGGAAGAAGAAGGAAAGAAAAAAGAAGAAGAAAAAAAATGTTTCTCGGAATTGTTCCCGGAAATTAAAAAAAAAAAAAAAAAACAAGTTTTTTCTTTTTCTTGTTTTTCTTCCCAGGAAAAAAATAGATTTTTCGTTTCCGGGAACAAAAGTGTAAATACTGTTCTTTTTTTATTCCCCAGAACAAAATAACATAAATTTTTGTTCTAGAGAACATAAACAAAAATAAACAAACATGCCCTTAATGTCCAGAAGGTTGTAGACAACGATGAGACTCCTAATTGTGCATTCTCTTTTGTAATTTCAAATCCACCTAGAATCTTAAACACTAACCTGTGATCCTGAATGGCGACTGAGATAATATGGTCCATCACCTTTGGGTTGGTATAGCCTTATTGCCTGAAGGGACAAGGACTAGTTTTGATGGCATGAGAGGCTACGCTCTTCTTTGAAATTAGAATAACATGATGCCTATGGTTTACCTTGGTTGTGTAAATGCCCTTATCTTCCAAAATTTTGAACTATAATTGCCTGCTCCAATTCATATTTTAGTTCCGGTCATCTAACGTTAATCTTTATCTTTGCAATAGTGGATGCAATGAGGAGCCATTTAATTGATGACACGTACTTCCCTCAGGGAGGAATGCCAATATGAACAAAGAAAATGCAGCCGGATCAAAAAATTGAAGCACCCACTACCCGAATTACCTGATCAAGGGCTAAAGCATTGGGTTTGTCAACAGGGATCCTCCCATCCTCATGGCCCCCTCTTTTAAACGGGAACAAAAGTGTACTGTCAGTGCAAATGCCAAGAGATCTGCATCAGACGAGAACGAAGGAACTGTGGTTGGAAATGCTGGCAAGCAGCACCAAAAAAAAAGAATGTACCCAAAATATATATATTTTTTTTTTGCGCAATTTACGAGATTCTTAGTCCATTCTTCAAATATCCGTCTACTTTAAGTTGATTCCATGGCTCATTTTATGTCCAGCATTTACACTTTCAGCTAGCTTTATGTTCCAAGTCTGGTGACTCTTTTTGCTGATTGGCAGACCAGCAAGCAGGGAAGAAAGTGATCCACAAAGGACACTGATGTGCATCAAAGTGGAGCTGTCCAAATAATGCAGGAGGATGTCCAAAATAGAAGTGGCAGAGTCTATAGAAATCACTATCCCAGACAAATAGGCAAAACGAGAAAATTCAGAGCATAGCATCTCTATGAGAAACAAGGTAGCAGAGTCTCCAAGGAAACCACAAGATGAATCTCTTGGAACTTATGAAGAAGGTTATTTCTTGTTCACGGAAAGCTATAAGAATTATTTTTTCAATGACCAGATATTTGCTGATTCTAATAATGAAGTATAACTTACCTAGTCTAATAGAATTTGCTGGATATGCAGAATATACACGGTGAGAAGTCAGCAGGCCTAGTTCATCCAAGTATTGTACATATAGATTCGAAACGCATGGATCCTCAAGCTTGTACTTGCACTCCATATGCACTCGATATACAACTATAGACGCATAACAGAGGTTTGCATTGATATTTGTTCAGCATTTTGAGCTGGCTGTTATGAACCGATGCAAATTGTGTGGTTTATGCCAATACAAGACCTATCTTTACTGTATAGTTTCTATCTGAAATGCAGCTGTCTCCCGCTGTTCATCTTTCTAAAAGTAATCTCATTTCCAATAGCCATGCCATACTATTTCATGCTTAGAGTGAAGTTAGTATTAGTGAGTTACTGAAATAAACAGAACTTTGAAAGAGGAGGAGGAAATTGAGAAGTATGTTGCACTTTCACCACATCTGATTTGAACAGAGACTAAATGGTATTCTGGGACAAAAAGATTATCAAATTTGCAGCTAATATAAATCCATTTGCATCCATAACCATTCTTTTGTTTTGCAGGTTTCTGAAGAATATGGACCGCTTGCTGGTACTCTTTACCTCACCATGAATCTTTACAGGCTGGTTTCTCTCCCAAAAACTTTGTGGAGAAGCAAGACTCCCAACTTCTTGGGGTCAGTCGCTCGCTAGTCGCCTCGTAACTTCTACATTTGGCTGAAGTCATCCTGATATACAATAACTTCAATTTTCCTCTGCCCTTAGGCATCTTGAAGGTAGTATAAGAAAATCTGTGCACCACGGGGTGCAGTTTATGGGGCAAAAAAATATATATATATATACAAATACATGTTGACGGAAGTGAAGTGAAAAACACTCAATTTAATTAAACCAAATTGAAATACAAGCACGTTTTCAACAGATTTTAATAAAATTAAACTTAGTGGTGCCCTATCAGCGATCGATTACACACTGACCGTGGCCCTCACGATGACTCAAATGATACGGTGTCGTCATTGTCCTTCGTTCATGTTGGGCATGTCCCTCTCAAGTCTTCTCTCGCAAAAGCCAGTCATGCCCCCTTCTTTACCTAATTCTCCAATCTCACATACTTCTCACCTGAACAAGCGAGGTATAAAATTGGTCCACACTATTGGAAGAATAAATAAATTATTAGGTACATTTAAAAGGGTGATGGGGATTTTCACTTCTCAGAAAGACAAAACATGTTTTTGTGATCGTAAGTAAGACATTCTTTTTTTTTTTTTTTTTTGTGGGTCGTGCATTTATTCTATACTAAAGCAAAAGGACTAATAAGGTGCATTTGCTGTGTGCGCTAGCACATGCAAGCACGCGATGGTCATTATATTCATCAAATTAAAGGTCGTTGTCCATATATATGGGGATATCTCGAGAAAACCTGGTTGGCCTTGCCTGTGTAGAAGCAACTGATGGTTTATCTTTTGCATTCTCTCCCCTTGTTTATATATTTTGGAAATTAATGAGCATGAAAATTTAATTGGGAAAATTAGCTCGATATTCAATTTCTATAGCAAATGAAAACATTGACTTTCCTTTTGTGAAAGTCACACAGTAAGCTTCATTGGCTAGCATTTTGGAATATGTATCTGTCATTCAAACTTTTGTGCTGAACATGCTTTTTACTCTTGTAGTTCTGATAATAATTGAAATTCAGATCGGTACTTATTTTTAATCAACAAGGTGTCATGGACTCACTGAAATACACGAGCCGTTCATTCAAATGGCTTTACATTATACACCCCAGGTCTATCTGTAACAATTACTGAATGACAAATGCTGAAGTTTGGTGTATCTTCTGCAAACCTCAACTTTACAATTCTCTAATTGTGGTGAAACTCCTAAGTAGAAGGGCACATGTGCTTCGAATTAGTGAAGATGAAAGAATTCCAGTGCCACATCACTCTCAAGGCTTGCCTAGTTATCACCCTTCAAATCTCTCTCTCTCATCAAATTGTTGAAACAATTGTTAATACTTTGTGCAACTTTCATTCTGCTCAACATGGAGAAATCCAGCTTCCTCTGCACTTGGTTCAGCAGCTTTTTCATGGAGCAGCAACTGTAGGTTTTCATCACTGCTGCTCGAGCTTTGCACATTGCCACCTCTTTCCATGTCTCGTGTCATGCCTTAGGATACATAGCACTTTTGGACAAAACTTCATCAGATTAAATGTGTGGGAATTTGAATTTTATTGCAAGTTCAAGATAAAATAACATTTTTTTTTTTTTTTGGTAAGAATAAAGTAACAGGAGTTGTTTACACTCTTTGATCTCCTAATATTGAAAGGAACGATATTTAATTTTTTTTCAATTAGCTATAATATATCAAATTTTTCTATATTTCTCAAATTATGTGAATTTATTTGTTCAGTGTAATTCTTTTGATGCACTAAATTAAATTACTTAAATGAAATAAGTTATGCACTAAATTAATTTCCTAGTCTTGATTACAGAGAAATTATATGTATCAAAAATACATGATTCGTTGCATTTTGCAAGTTTCACATCAGACCAACTGGGTTCGATGGATCACGTGCATTTGAACTCATATGATCTGGATGCATGTAAAAATTATGCTAGCTCCCAAATCACACCAAGAGCCATGGCATGGATCTAATGTTGCATAATCCATTGACTATATTATTTCAATACACAGAATTGAGTTTAAAGTTCCGTTTGTTTCGTGAGAAATGAATAATTAGGAAAACATCTTCTAAAAAATGACCACTTATATTGTTTGAAATAATTAGTTGATGATAAATATTTTCATTATCTGTAACAATTTATATCAAAAACTTCCGAACGCTATTCATCTAATTTCTCTGTGAATATTTACATGTCCTAAGTTTCTAGGAGGCTAACCTTACGCTTATTTACGTACGCACCGTTCCAATTCCACCATTTCTCACGAGTTTGCCGGTCCAATAGCGCGTCGGCGACCACGTGAGTCGAGGTGGAGGAATCCAAGCCGAATCACGTGTAGGCACGACCTAAATTATTAGAAGATAACTTCGCACTAAAGACTAGCAGAGAAGGCACCAGTTGCTCTTAATTTAAGAAAGGCCGTCGGGGTCAAGATACCCAAGATCTTGGACCATGCACCTTTTGATCATATAATGACGATAAATTAATTAATTGATTAGTTGATCAGTGTCTGGATAACGCCGAATCCGACGCGCATAAGACGGGGTGTGTTCGGAATGGACCAAGCTCCACTACAACTCCGCTGGTCAAAGGACCATTGTATCATGTGGTCTAATTACGTTTTTATGTTTGTCTCCTTCTGTCGTTGGTCTCGAGGACTCCTAGGCGGGCGTGTAACTCCGTCTATTCACATGGGATTCGGCTCGGATTGACTCCACCATGAGCAACGCCGTCGATGACATGCCATCTGACTGACAAACTTGTGAGAAATTGAGGAAAATTACCAAAAATAGTTCCCAATTTATTGTAATTATATCAGTTTAGTTATAATCATTTTTTATTTGATCAATTTAGTTATAAATCTTTTGTCAATTTATCAATTCAATTCATCTTGGCCAATTTTGATCGGAAATTGATAATGTGAGCGCGGGCTATTTTACATGAAATGACTTAGCTAACTTGGAAATTATTTTTATTTTTTTTATTTTTTTCTTTGCTTTCCTTTCTTTTCTTTTTTGATTGTTAAGGGTTGGCAGGAGGCAGCCAGCCATCAGCCGAGGCCTACCGACCCTTGCCGGCGCCCCTGGCCACTTTGGGCGTGCATGGAAACACTCCAAAGAAGTGTTTCTGGAACACTTCTGTACGGATTTTGTTCTTGGGAACAAAAAAAGAACAGAAACGCGTTTGGTTGCGTTTCTGTTCTTTTTTTGTTTTTTTGTTCCCGGAACAAAATTGAAGCAGAAAAAAGAAACACAAAAAAGTTGTTTCTTTTGTCCAGAAACACTTCTTCAAGAACAAAAATGAAAAGAAATAAAAAACAAAACGGGAACACTTCTCCTTCGTTCATCCTCCTTCGTTCGTCTCCTTCGTTCGTCCTCCTTACCGGCGACTCCTCACTCGGCCAACTCTCCGGTGACTCCTCACTCGGCCAACTCTCCGGTGACTCCTCACTCCGCCGACGCATCGGCTGTCTCCGGCAACTTTCCGGCGTGTCTCCCTTCTCTCCGGCGCCTCCCACTCGGCCAACTCTCCGGCGATTCCTCACTCCGCCGACGCACCGGCTGAAGCTTCCGAATCCAGGTACGTTTTCTGGTGCTCCTCCTTCTCCGGTGGACGAGGGCTTCGGCGACAGCTCGGTGGAGGCTCAAGTGCGCGTCGCTCGCCCAGATCTGCGGCAGATCTGGGCGACGGCGGCTCGCTCGAGCTGCTCTGCCGAGCTCGAGCTGCTGTGTTCGCTCGGCAGAGCAGCGAGATTGCTGAAATTAAGTTCCTAATCGAACGACATAGAAAACCCTCGTCCAGAAATTTATGCTTCGATCTTGACGAGGAGGCACAATGAGGTTGGAAAAGTGCTGGTTCTGTTCCTCCACCGTGTACCTGGCCATGGTATTCAGTTTGTTCGAAACGATGCTAAGGTATGTCGTAGCAGCTTATACTTCGAAATCTTCGTTAGGTGTATCATGAGAAATTCCCCGCCTTTTCCTGGGTTACTGCAAATTCTGTAAATTACTAAGTGCATGCTGTTATCTTTTTGTGTTCTGTTGCAACTGGCATTATGTTTTTGCTTCTTTGGATGCATTCGATGAAACTGGCGTTGGTTCGTTGTTATTGGGCTTCTAGTGGGGTTGAACACTGGGAATTCAGGTGTGCTCCCTGATCGTGGCGTGTATCTGTGCAGGTATTCCGGTTTTGTAGATCCAAATGCCACAAGAACTTTAAGATGAAGAGAAATCCTCGGAAGGTAAAATGGACCAAGGCCTATAGGAGATTGCATGGGAAGGATATGACCCAGGTAAGCAAAGTGGCTTGAGCTTTTGATCTTTCTTTGTTATCTCATTTATCAATTACTTCTTTTCTTGGCTGTACATAAGTCTTGTTGCTTTGTCGGACAAGAGAGTCTGTAGAGTATTCTGTTTAACTGATTTCGAATCCCTCTACCTGTTCCTCTTCAAGGATTCGACTTTTGAATTTGAGAGGAAGCGAAATCGGCCAGAGAGGTATGATAGGAATCTGGCAGAGAACACATTAAAGGCCATTAAGAAGATAGCCAAGGTTAGGGAAGATAGGGCAGCTGGGCACCACGTGCTCAGGTATTAGCTCTTTCCTTTTAAACTTTGTTTAGAAGTGGAGTAGTTCTTGCTCTTTTTTTTTTTTCTTTTTTTTTAAGTTCTGCCATGTGACAACAAAGTAATTTGTGTCCTGGTTAAATGGCAGAATGAAGGGCAAGAAAGCAAAGAAGCAGAGAGAGGAAGCGAAGGAGTTGGAGCAAGGAATCACCCTGGTCAAAGCTCCATCAGTACTTCAAGAGGAGCCATCTCTCACTTTGCCCAAGATCAAGGTCAAGGTTTCTCATCAAGAATCTCAGGAAAACCGAGCTATGGAAGAATGATTTCATGGTCGGAACCAATCTCATATACATTTGTTTCATCATTAGAATTGAGGTCATCAATTTTCCCCTCTTCTGTTCCTTGTAAGGGTGTTATAAACTTATCTGGTTTTGAGTTGAAAACTCCACTCTATTTGTATGTGATGTTTAATGATTGTGACTTATGACCAGTGCGGGTTGCTAGTTCTTTTCCTTTTTCAGTCAGTATGTTAACAAGACCCCCCGTCAAGAGGAATGTAGCATGTCTGGATTGGATGTTCATAAGTTGAAAGTTTTGGAGCCTTCATGAATGCTAAAGTCTATTTTTGTTTTCAATTGTTCAGTTGCATTCGTTCTCTCTTCTGCTTTCTAGCAAAATATATAAGGCAGTACATATATTACCATCAGGAGAGTAGATTACTGTTTTGTTCCTTTTGTGGCGAGTTTAAGTTTTCTCAAGTAAATTGTATAATGCAGTAGATCTTTTGGCTGTATCTTTCGTGGCTGCTGTATTTCATTGCTTGTTGGAAGCAAATGATTCATTGCTGACAATCTAATTTTCAGTGAGTTTGCTGAAGGTAATTCCTGAATTAAAGCCGACAATGCTTTGTATACCTTTTTTCTCCTTATCCTGGAGACAGAGGAGGTATGCAAGAACTTGGTTTCGGAACTCCTGTTAGTGGGGTGTCTAGTGTTATAACGAGATAAGCTAAACCTCTTAACAAACACTGATGGATTAACTGACTGGTTGATGAAACTGATTCATGGTCATTGGTAAGGAAGGAAGATGCTTACAAGGATAAATCTGTGGGGGTTTGATTATCATGGCCTTAAGGGCTGATGTTGGTGACCAGTGGATCTATATGGTTGAACAGCATTACTCCGGTTTAATTTGTCCTGCAGTTCTCTTGACATTCTCTGTCGACTTATGGAGTGCTACGGTCATAACTTAGAAGACGTGAAGTTGCTAAGGTAGAGATGTTCGTGGAATTGCTTTAGTCGTGCTCAGCAGTCTGGAATTCTTTGAGATAGTTTTAAATACTTATTTCCTTTGCTGATCTTACCATGGCTCGTTAAAGCAAAATTCTTTAACCTAAGAATTATTGCGAACTGATAGCTTCTGCGAGTGTATTTGCAAGAGAGTGCTCAATTGTTGCAGCAGTATATTTAGGCTAGCTCACCCAGCCCTCACCCTTGGTGGAGGAAGGACAAAAAAAAAAAAAAAAAAAACAGAATAAATAATAAAAAATTGAGAAATTATTAAAATGTTATTAAAAAAAATTTGTGTCAACATTGACGGTATCGCATAAGCTAGTCGGCGTTTATGTTAACAATATCCAGTCAAGATTAGTTGGAAGGATTAAATTGGCATTAAATCAAAAGATTTAGAATTAAATTAGCACAAATAAAATGTTTAAGATTAAATTAACACAAATATAATAGGTTTAGGACTTTTATGACACTTTTCCCTATGCAAAATGATAGTGGAAATCTTAATTTGGTCAAATATTTATGTCCCTATCCGCATGAAAGTGCCCGTTATAATTTTCATTTTGCCTAATCTTTAAAGGATTTTCTATGTCGTTCGATTAGGAACTTAATTTCAGCAATCTTGCTGGAAACCAGAATTGCCCGGATAAGCATTTAATGATAATGAGAAATCAATATCAAGTTTATATGTTTTAAAAATAAAAAATAAAAAAGTACTTGATAAAATTTGATACAAACTTTAATTACAAAATTTTCTACGAAATATGTCATATGATCATGCTAAAAACGTTTGTCTTCACTAACCATGAACAAAATAAAATTAATGAGCATTTCATAAGAATGAGAATTCAATATCAATTTTAAACTTTATTAAAAAATATTTTTTTTTTTAAATTTTAAATAGAAATTTTTTTGTCATTTACCAAACGTGTTTCTCGTTCTTTTTCTATTATAGGAACAGAAATTGATCATAGCTTACTAAACGTGTTTCTGTTCTTTTTTTATTCTAAGAACAATTTTTTTTTTACACTTACCAAACGCGTTTTTTTGTTCAAAAACTGTTAGAAGCGTAAACACTTTTTTTTATTTCTCGTTCCTGCGAACAAAAAAAAGCAATGTGTTTCCATGCGCGCCCTTTTTTTCTCATGCAATGATAGAGAGATTTTTATTTCTTTTTCTCTTGTATGGATATATAGAGGTGTCGAACGGCCACACGTATAAGTCTTCTGAACAATCCTGTATGTGCCAATAATCATGAGCCCCTTCCTTGGAAGCCACTTGAGGAGATTACCTAAGGATGTGTTTCAGGGTATTTGCTTTTTTCTTTTACTGGTGTAATCAACATCCACAATTTATCAAAAGAAGAAAAATGGGGATTAGTTAGAAAATATTATGATACTTAAATGAGGATTATCAATTTGGCAATAAACAAAGATTCGAAGTCTCTGAGAAGAAAAAAAACAAGAGGAGTAAGAAGAAGAAGAAGAAGAAGAAATATTCGTGTATGTTGGACGTTAGTGAACACATCTTTGGGATGTGCGTAGAAAGGCCAGAAAAGAAAAGAAAAGAAAAGAAAAGAAAGTCAAAGTCAAGCTTTTCATGCGCTCGTGCTTTCGAGTTTTTACTCAATCCCACGAGCGAAGGAGAAGAAGAAAAGCGAAAGGAATCATGGCTTTTTACGCTTTCAGGATGAGGGAAGAAAAGGAAGCGCGGCTTGATACGCGTTCGTAATACTCAAATTTGTTTAAGCACGGCCATTGTTTGATAGAGAAATTGGAAGAGGAGGTGGTCTGTTATATGAACATTGAAGGGTAAGGTTTGTTGCCGGACCACCACTCTCTCTCTCTCTCTCCCTCTTCCAAAATGAGTTCCATCCAAAGTCCCTTGCATTCTCACGTCCTGTTCCTTCGAAATTTGAGCCAACACTTCCAAACCGCCCAACAAGAAATACTATCTGAAGACGAAACCCTCCTGCGGTGTGAATTTTGCAGAGAAGATTCATCGATGGGAGCACTTCTATTTACTGTTGTGAAAAGTGCGGGATTTACATTCACACATTATGTGCCAGATCAGCTTCTCTTCAGATCCAACATCCTCGTCACGAGCACCCCCTCGAGCTTCAGCAAAAGCCTGATGTTGGATTGCCGCATTCCTATTACCGATGTGTCCGTGGGTGCAAATACGAGCTCCCTGCTAGGGATGCGACGAGAACCCTGCAGGTCGAGAAGTACTATTGTTCGATGCTGCGAGAGGCCAGCGATGGAGAATCTCGACTGCAGTTCGCTCATGGACATCCCTTAACCACCTTCCCCGTGAGAGCGGGAATTTCCCGCGGAGGTTGCGAGATGCGGATCTAGGGGGAGGAGGCATGCGGATGCAGGGAGTGTAAGATCTTCCTCCACGAGGCATGTGCCAAGGCACCCCTGGAGATACAACACCACCCTTTCCACCCCAAGCACCCTCTCTACCTCTCTTACGATTCATCTCGTGAGGGTGGATGCCGTGCATGTCGCTCTCCGCGTGACGTGGGCCCCATAAGGTACCGCTGTGAGGAATGCAAATTGATCTTCCATCTGTCTTGTCTGATTTGGACTATGCCTCGTGAAGATGATGATGATGATGGTGAGAGAGAGGACATCAGTAGACGCCCATCGGTGATCGATCATCCTCTGCATCCGCATCAGCTCTCCTCCTACCATTCCAAAACTCAGACAAATTTCTACTGCGAGATCTGTATAAACGAGATTTTATCGGAAAACTTTTTTGGTTGTTTGGATTGCTTATTCTTCCTTCATGGATCATGTGTCCAACCACCTATAGATGCGATTCAACATTACCTTCACCTTGAGCACACTCTGACTTTTGCTCAATGCCCCTATGAGAAGGGACACGAATGTGCAGTTTGTGGATCTCTAGTAATACTTGATTCCTATTGCTACACCTGTCAAATGTGCGACCTCTTGATCCATTTGTTTTGCGCTTCTGCCGCTCTCTCGGATCTTGAGAAAGGAGTGGCCAGGACAGTTCAGTATCATTTCCATGAGCATGAGCTGAAGCTTTATTGCAATTATTGTTTTGATAACTTTTGTGACTCTGATGATGATGTCAACACTAAATCTCATGATTGCGCGGTTTGTAAGGGGACTATAAAGTGGAAAACTCTTGCGTACAAATGCTTTTCCCAAGGATGCAAGTTTAAGATCCATAAATCATGTTTGCAGCTACCGTTCGAGTTGCCGTCCGAGTTGCCGTCCGAGTTGGAACACCCCTCTCACTCGCTGCATCCGCTCACCTTCTGCTTCAAAACTCCAAATAAATATATTGCGTGTCGCGGTTGCCATGAGCGAATCAGGGACACTTCCGCTTTCTCGTGTGGAGAGTGCGATTTCCATCTCCATGTCACCTGTGCTCAAAAGCCGACTCTGAAACATCCTTTCCATGAGCACCATCTCTTCTATTTTAATTGTGAGATAAAAGTTTACTGGCCTCCAAGGCAAAACAACCGCAAGTGCAGGGCCTGCCATAAAAGTTGCGGGATCGACTTCTTTTGGTGTAGCCAGTGCGATTATACTCTTCACTACGAATGTTCTCAGTTACCGCTGACTCTAAAATCGGAGCATCACTGTTACTGTGAGCCATTGGTGCTCGCGAATTGTTTATTGAAGATGAGAGGGCAGAGTACTACTGCGACATCTGTGAGCGGAGGAGGGATCCCAAAAAATGGGTTTATTTTTGCGAGACTTGTGATTATAATTTTGTTGCTCATGTGGAATGCACCTTGTCTCCGGTAAGTCGCTTTTCTAAATTTCCTTTTCTACATTTTTGGAATCTCACGCATCTTCTAAATTGACGATAATAGAGTTCCTCTGCACTGCCTTTATTATTTCTTTTTCTTTTTCCTTTTTATTGTTAATTTGTTTCCTCTTCTTTGATTCTTTATTAATTCTTCTTGAGCTTATACTTTTGATTGGTAATCATAGCATTTAGTATACATTTTATAGTATCATAATCTTTCGTCTTCATAAACGTTACCTTGAAATAGTGATACATAAGAAAATTCATTTTTTTTTATGTGAGTTGATGTATATGTTATTACTTAATATTAGTTAATTTAGGTTTTCTAACATTTACTGTAATTACGAGATGGAAAAAGAAAAAGGATGATTTCAATAAGTGTTGACAAAATTTAGCTAATATTGTAGGTGATGCCGGAGGTGATCGAAGAAGATGATTTCATAAGACGAGAAGAAGAAATTAGAGTTTTGAAAGAGCAAGTGGATGCAAAAGAAGCGAGTTTGAGGCCATTGAAGGAAAAATTACAGTCAATGAGAGAAAAAATGGAGTTGCAGTGGGTGGAGCTAGAGGAACGGAAGGCTGAACATGCAAAATGGATTGACATGGGGGGAATCGAAGAAGATGAGTCTATTAGAGGAGAAGAAGACATGGATTCAATTAATGGCAAATCGAAGAAACTGAAGACGATACTAAAGAAATTGAACACTAAAGAGGCAAATTGGCTTATTGATATCTTAAAGACCAAATGTAATTTCTCAACTACATTCTTCTCTGAATTACCATCTATGGATTCTTATCTTTTTTAGGGGTAAGCATGGTCCGAGTTGGTCCGGGCCACCCCTTAACTTTAGGACTAACCCGTACAGTGTCGGTTCTCAATTTTTAGAACCGAGGACCGACCCTATTGAGTCTGGGACCAAGGACCGGACCGACCCAATGAGTTCGGTTTGGTTCCAGGGTCAACCCGGGACCGATCGATACTTTTTTTCATCTTATTTTTTATACTCTCTAAAAAAGCAAACCTACAAATTCAAATTATACATCCATCGACAATGCGATATTGTACAACTAAACTATAAATACCAATATATATTTAGCAAATTTAAGGTGACACAATAATAGAAATTCCGTACCTGCTAACCGCTCATCGAGATATGGGATAAGATGGAAAGTTCTTGTAATCATCTATCTTTAATATTCATAACACCATATGCAAAAGCTTTTTCCTGCATTTGATCACGTAGAGTCACTCAACCGAAAAGTGAGCTTCACACCACTTGACTAGCATTTGATCATGTAGAGTCCACTCAACCAAAAAATGAGCTTCACACCACTTGGCTAGCAAATCACCGTAGCAACTGCGATACTACTCTACTCTTCAAAAACTTCTACCATTTGACACAAATTGAAAAGCAAAGTGCAGCTGAAATTCATTAGTATAATACAAGTAAACCATAAAAAGTTCAAAATACTTAATATAAACCATGAATATATAACTTCACATCTTGTTATTCACTTGAACTTCTAAATACCTGAAAACAAAACAAATGACACATAATTAATACTCAACAAAAGTTTTAAATTGAAATTACTATTAGTGCTATTGGTAGAATATCTCAATATAATATAATATAACAGACATTTTACTTAGATTTGAAAATATAAAAGAAATATAAATAATATAATATAATATAATATAATATAATATAATATAATATACAAGATTGGTCTAGGTTGAACCGACCCAAAACTCTTAGGACCGAGGACCAACTCGCACAGTATTGGTCATGAAATTTCAGGACCAAGGATTAACCCAGTCCCCTTGGGAACCGGACCAGGACCGGCAGGGTTGGACCTGTCCTAGACCACTGCTCACCCTTAATTGTTTCTCCTTTTAAATCCTTTGTCTCTTTTCCAGTGGTGACTACAGTGCACGAGTTTGACGGATTCACACATAGCAAATACATGACGATGGCCTTGTCCAAAAAAAAAAAAAAAAAAAAAACGATGGCTAGAAAAAAGAAAATATTAAGCTAATCCATGAACTCTTCTCGATTGATCGGCCCATCATGTATACTCACTTGTTGATCATGGGCCACCACATAAGAGCGTACTGTGATGTGGATTGGCCCCAAAAAAATTATGGCTGGTATGATTCCATTTACACTGGTCCGATAGAAACACCCATTTCTCGTCCTTTTCGGCCACCAGGCTATTCGGAGACAAGCAAAGTAGTGCATTGACTAAGCCCGTTAGTAGGGATATCAGGAACCGAACCGAAAACCGAATGGAACGGAACCGAAAAATTCAGATTTTTCAGGTCGGTTCGATTTTTGGTTCAGTTCTCGTTAAAAATCAATATCTTTTTATTGGTTCGATTTTTATCGGTTAACCGAACCAACCAAACCTAAAATCAACGCCGTTAGCTTTTTCCGTTAAATATGCTAACGTGGCATTTTAAATAATTTTTTATTTTCCACGTAAATTTTTTTAATTATTTTTTAAATTAGATTTTAAAAATAAAAAAATCAAATTTATTCATTTTATCTTATTTTTACCAAAAAATTTTAAAAAAGTTAAAATATTTATTAAAAAAAAAAAAACAGCGGCTCCTCCCCCGCACCGCCACCACCGCCCATCGCCGAACGGGCCAGCGACGATCGCCGCCCCGGGCAGGGGTAGCCAGGCCTCGCCGGCCCCAGGCAAGGGCCAACGACAACTCGCCCAGGGGGGCGACGGCCGCCGGCCCCCTGCGAGGGCCGACGGGCCCAAATCGGGGCACCCTCGTTCAGCTCTGGTGCGGGTGCCCAGATATGGGCCCGCCGGCCCTTGCGAGGGGCCGGCGATTGTCACCCCTTGGGTGAGTCGTCGCCGTCCCCTCACGGGGGCCGGCGACCGTCGCCCGACCCCTCCGGCGATGGGTGGCGCGGCGGCGGTGGCAAGGGAGAAGAGTCGCGCTAATTTTTTTTTTAACAATTTTAAAAATAATTTTTTTAACTTTTCTTTTTATTTTTTGTTGAAAATAAGATAAGAATAAATTTAAATTTTTTAGTTTTTAAATCTATTTAAAAATGGATAAAAATTAATTAAAAAATACACCTAGAAAATAAAAAATGATTTAAAATGCCACATCTGCATTTTTAATGAAAAAGGCTAACGGCGTCAATCTTAGGACTCGTTTGAAAAAATTTGATAAGTTTTAGGACTTAAATGCAATTTTTGCAAGTTTTAGGACTGAAATGCATTTTCGTGACAAGTTGTAGGACTTCTGGAACACTTATCCCAAAGATAAACTTAATCTTTAGGAGAACGAATGCAGTGAAGAGCCATTGTAATTTGATGACATGTACTTCCCTTTGGGAGGAATGCAAGTATGAGCAAAGAAAATGCAGCCGTAACAAAAACTGAAGAATTCACTACCTTAATTATCCGGGCAAGAGCTAAAGTATCAGGCATGTCAACAGGGATACTCTTATCCTCAAGGGCCTCTTTTAAACAGGAACAGAAGCATACTATCGCACAATGTGCATCAGACGAGAGCAAAAGCAACTATGGTAGGAAAAGCTGGGAAACAGCTCAAAAACAAAGCAATACTCAAAGATGTCGCTGACATCTTTTGTGAGCCATTCTTGAACTGTGTCGATACTACCAAAGCTCAGGTCAGTGCAAGGCATTCTTCTTAAGTGACTGTGTTATTCATATGGGGAGTCCGTATTTGTCAGGAGGTCTTGGCAAGTTATCTATTTATATTCCCAGCATGTCAGAGAAGTGGAGCATTTTACAGGATGGACTTGAGGATTCTTTGTCCGATGCTTTGTTGATTCTTCAAATGGCTGTCTGTTTTGAGTTGATTCAATGGCTCATTTTATGTCCAGCACATACGCTTTCAGCTAGCTATATGTTTTAAGTCTGGTGACTCTGGTTGCTATTCGGCAGACCAGCAAGCGAGGTAGAAAGCAATCTTTGAAGGATACAGATGTGCATCAAAGAGGAGCTGTCCAAATAATTGTGGAGAATGTCATAGCGGAATAGGTAGAAAAGTTGTCGAAAATAAAAGTGGCAGTCTATAGAAATCACTATCCCAGACAAATGGATGAAATGAGAAAATTCTGAATATAGTATCCGTTTGAGGGATGCAGTAACAGAGTATTCAAGAATACCACAAGATAGTTGGCTTAGAACTTGTGAAGAAGGCTATTTCTTGTTTAGGCTAAATATAAGAATTATTTCTTCGATGATAAGATATTTTATCATTCTAATAAAGAAGTATAACTTATCTAGCCTAATTCAATTCGATGATAAGATATTTTCTCATTCTAATAATGAAGTATAACTTATCTAGCCTAATTCAATTTGCTAAGTATGCAGAATATATGTATGGTGAGAAGTTGGCAGCTTTAGGTTGTTCAGGCTAAATATAATTATTATTTGTAGCCTTTGAAGTAATTGGGTTTTTTTTTTTTATGGGCAATTTCACTTAATTAAACATTTCATACGTGAAATCAAAAACTTTCACTTACAAGTGATTTATATCATTAGGTTGTTCTTCTATTTCATTTTACTTTAGTTTTCAAATTGTAAGTACAGCTTTAGTTAAATTCACTTTCATATATTCCATTCTAAATAATTTTGTTACTTAAGAATGTAATTCTGGGTTTTTGTCTCATTTTTTCAGTTGTTATTCAATGTAATCAACATCCACGATAGATCCAAAGAAGACAAATGAGGATTAGTTAGGGAATGGTTAACATTCACAATTTTACCCACTAATGACAAATATATAAATGAGGATTATTAATGAGGCAATAATAAATATTCATAATCTTCAAGAAGAAAAATAAATGTGGAATGGTTAAGATTGTGGAAAAAACAATACTCTCATATGTTTCAAGGCCGGTGAACATATTTTACACATTCGCGCTTTAGGGATAAAAGTGAAGAAATGGAGAAAAAGAGGAGAGGAATGGAAGCACAAGTTTGAACACATTCCTGAGACAAATTTCTTAAGCAAGCGCTATTTAAAGGGGCATTTGAAAGAAGTCATGTTAGGTGATCTAGAATTATAGTTTACTTCTCGAATTTCACTTACTAGAACTTAACTAGGATATAACCGAAGTAAAAGTTCATGTGATGATGGGTACAAATGGGGATTATTAGTCATGCAATAATAAACCTTCAAAACCTACTAGACCAAAATAAGCGTGGATTTATCATGTCATTGAAAAATAAAAAGTAATGCTCTTGTATATGTATGAAGGCCAATGAACATTGGAACCTAATGGTTTTATTAGTGATGGACTTAAGACCCGTCTGCCAATGTTAGGCCTAAAAGCCCGGCCCATAGGATAAGGGCCCGTGGATGGAGGGACGTATAAAAGGGAGGAAAGAGAGGGAGGGCGCACCTTTTGGCGTATAACGTACGTACGTCTTTTTCCCTCTCCCTCTCTCTTCCAAAAAGAAAACGGTAAGCAAAAGGCACGTTTTTTTCTTCCCTTTAAGGCGAATTGGCGTCATCGGATCGAATAGGGCCAAATTCTCTTCCTCACGTCGGCGTCGGTGTTTAATCTGTGGCTAACAAGGTACGCTCGAATCCGTGGTGTGCTTTAGAATCAGTTATATGTGATTTTCCCAGGCTTGTCTTCCGCATTCGTTTTAGGGGTTCGATTTAGTGTCGAATCCGGTTTTCGGGGATCCGTTAATCCCAACATTGGTATCAGAGCCCTAGTTCATTTTTCCCGACCCCTTTCATGTTTTTTGATTGATTTTTCGTGAAAATAATCGGCCGACACGGATTGGGGCACAAAATCCCGACACTCGAGCACTGTTCGTCCATTTTTTCGAGTTTCTGTAAGTCGAAATCAATTTCTGAAAATATAGGGTAAAAGGGCTCGTCGAGACGAGTCCGTCGACATCTTGTGCGCCACCGGGTGACGCCGGACGCGCCCACACGCGCGGCCAGAAGCCGCTACGCGTGGGCGCGACGCACCCGAAGTGCTAGCTCGACCAACGCGTGCGCCACACGTGCCGGTCGGCGAACCAGCACGTGCGCGCCGCCGGCGGTGAATCGGCACATGTCGGTCAGCGAACCGATGTTTGCTGACGTCACGCGCTGACGTCACCCAACGGTCGATAACCGCTGGGATGATGTCACCGATGACGTCATCGCCGACGACCGTTGGCCGGTCAGTTACCGGCCAACGACCCGATCGACGGCGACCCGACCCGCATGGAAGCCTGGCGCATGCCGCGCACGTGCCGGCTGATGTCTGCGTGACGTCATCTCACGCACGCGCACGGCACGTGCCGGCTGACGTCTGCGTGACATCATCCTGCGCACGCGCGCGGCACGTGCCAGTCGGTTCATCCGACCGGGTCCAACCGGCTCGATCGGCCCGACCGGTTCGTCCGGTCCGACCGGTCCAATCAGTCCGACGACCTGCCGCCTGTTGACCCGTTGACTGTTGACTGACCGTTGACCGTTGACCGACCGTTGACTGTTGACCGACCATCGTTGACCGTTGACCAAAAAAAAAAAGAAATTTGTTTCTTTTTCATTTATGCCTATGTGGGTTATTTATTCTGCATTTGTTGCATGAATTTTGGAAAATTATGTATTTTCCCTTATGTAAATTATGGATTATGAGTAATCCATTTTTAATTCTGCATTTGTTGTAGGAACTATGATGCGTTATGCACGGATACCTGCAATCCCGAGAACGGACGAGGGAAATGCAAGACTTAAAAGGCTGGTGTCAGATTTAGCTAATTATCGGTGGCATGACGGTGATTTAGTATCACATGTGGTCAGGGTTAATCAGATGATACAGGAAATCATCTGGAATTGTTATCTTATGCCGGATTTTGAGAAGGTGTCGGCTTTGATGAACACTCTTCCACCTGAATGGCAAGCAGTGTTAGATCGGCTGTGGGAGGTCAACGTGATCCCGAGTTATAGGAGGCTAGTGGAAGCTTTTGTAAGAGAGTACTGTAGGATTGAGTTGGCCAAAACTTCAACCCTTAGATTGAATGCCACATGGCGTAGAGTAAATGCGCCTTGGTAGCGACATGAATGCTCTCTAAAAGTTTTTCAATGGTTGGCAAATGTGCCTTCAGTTTTCTCAGATGTTTTGACTGATAGATTAGAAGGGACATTCCCTATCTATTTCTTAGATTAATTATGAGGAGTTTTATGGGTGTAAATATCTCTTTCCATGTTGATATTTTTCTCTGTATATATTGCTTAGTGTAATGTATAGTTGTATTATGTGAAAACATTGTTATTCTATTGGATATTAGATTTTATTTGCTTTCTGTTATTGTTAACTCGCTGTGGGTAGTTCATAGAAATTTTTGTAACTTCATAAAATTTATTTTGCATAAGACAATTATATTAATAATAATTTTGAGTTAAGATTTTTGGAGGATGATTGGAAACATATTGACCTTTTGATTCTGAAACCTTACTTGAAATTGTTCATTGATATGATGGCTCTATGCAAAGTGGATGCATAAATGATAGGCATTAGTTATTCGTGCATATATGTCTGATGTGTTCAGATCGATGGTTTCAGCAACTAAGAACGTAATTGCTGATATAAACGGCAACAATTGTGAAATATTGAATATGAAGATTCAATATATGCTGGAAAAGCAAGAAGTACTAGAAGCTCTTGACCATGTTATGGAAGATCTTGAGGATGCCATGCGTCACCTTGAGCTAGTAGAGGACCGCCTAACAGCATTTAAGTCGAAAATAGATATTTGTAATGCTGGTTCTAGCTCAGAAAGGGCTTTGAGCTCTAAGCGCAAGCGTATTGATTCATTCAATATGTGGGAATATAAATGATCAAGTCCTTATTGCAAGAAATCAAGAGTTAACCAACACAAGAGAGGAAAACGTCCTCAAGTGAAAAAAATGTCAAGGGTGAGGTGTTACAATTGTGACAATAAAGGTCACTATGCTCGCAACTGTTGTGAGCCGAAAAAGGTAAACACTTCTTGTACATTTGAGAACTTTGCTTATGTGTCAAGTTCTGCATTATTGGCTGAATCCAATTCTTTGTGGACTATAGATTCAGGAGCAACAGACCATATAGCGAAGGATAGAGAATCCTTCATGGAATTCGACAGTACCGACTTGAACTAAGTGGATCTATGTAAGAAATAACTCCAGAGCTGAAGTTAAAGGGATTGGCACCTGCCAACTCAATATTCGTGGTAGACGCACCTTATTCCCACATGATGTTCTATATGTTCCGGAGATTCGTCGAAATTTAGTGTCTGTTTTGGTGTTGGTTAAGCTTGGTTTTAGTGTGAACTTCCGTAATGGCGATGTAGATTTGTATTTGGATACAAACTACTATGGTTGTGGTCATTTTCTGGATGGTTTTATTGTACTAAATGTTGACTGTGGTGATGTTAATATTTGTTATTCCCTTTTCACGTCTTCTACTTCATATGATAATGATGTGAATGTGTGGCATGCTAGACTTGGTCATATTGGCCAACAACGTATAAATAGACTAACCAAAGAGGGCTTGTTGGGCAACATTGAAAAAGTCAATTTGCCCATATGTGAACATTGCCTAGTAGGGAAAATGACAAGCAAACCATTTGGAAAAGGTAAAAGAGCTGGATTTCCTCTGCATTTAATCCATTCTGACGTCTGTGGTCCAATGAATATGAGAGGAAGGTATGGGGCTGTTTATTTCATCACTTTAATAGATGACTATACTTGATTCGGATATGTCTATTTGATTTCTCATAAATATGAAGCATTAAATTGTTTCAAAAGGTTTATGAACTTGGTAGAAAATCAATTAGACAAGAAAATAAAAACATTGAAATTCGATCGAAGTTGAGAATATTTATCTGATGAGCTCAGAAAATTATGTGATGAAAAAAGAATAGAAAGACAGTTGTCTATTCCATATACTCCTCAACAAAATGGTGTTGCGGAAAGAAGAAATAGAACCCTATTGGAAATGGTTAGGTCCATGATGGCGCATGCTAACTTACCTATCACTTTTTGAAGTGATGCGTTATTAACTGCCGTTATATACTTAACCGGGTGCCTTCCAAATCAGTTACTTCCACTCCATATGAGTTATAGACAGGTAGAAAACCGGACTTAAGTTTTCTTAAACCATGGGGTTGTGCTACCTATACACATGAGTCCTCTCACAAGTTTGTGAAATTGGGTCCCAAAGGAAAGAAGAGACTCCGAACACTCGAAAGGGTATGTGTTCATAGGTGAGTAGGAAAGTGAGAGTATAACTGAATTTAAATCACGAGATGTCACATTCTTAGAGAATGAATTTTCTAAGAAGGGCGAAATAGGTGAACATTATTCCCTATTTGAAACCTTGGATTAAGATAATGATATTAGTGGAGTTCGTCCAAGTAAGAGTAATATGAGAAGCGATGAAGTGAATTCAACTCATTATCAATTACACCCACATGATGAGACGACACCATCATTATCTAATCCAAGTGGGAGCATAATGGGGAATGATGTGCAAAGTGTACAATCTCTCATACGGCGAACAAGTCGCCAAAGTATTCCCCGTCGACGTTTTGACATTGAAGGGAAAACTTTTATGATTGCTCCACAAGATGAGGATGAGCCAAGAAATATTAATGAGGCTCTGAATTGCCCTAATAAAGAAAAATGGATTCATGCAATGGAAGAGGAAATTGAGTCAATGAAATCAAACCAAGTCTAGGAACTGGTTGATCTTCCAAAAGGACGCAGAGCTATTGGGAACAAGTGGGTTCTCAAAATAAAGCGAAAGGCTGATGGCTCGATAGAAAGGCATAAGGCTCGTCTTGTGGTGAAGGAGTATAATCAACAAAAATGAATTGATTATGAAGATTCATTTTCTCCTGTAGTGAGATTTATCTCGATTCGCATTATTCTGGCAATAGTAGCTAGTATGGATCTTGAGTTACATCAGATGGATGTAAAGACTGCTTTCCTCAATGGAGAATTAGATGAAGAAATATATATGGAACAACCCGTTGGTTTCATAGTGAAAGGCCAAGAAGAAAATGTATGTCGACTTTTGAGATCGATATACGGCCTTAAGCAGTCATCGAGACAATGGTATATACGTTTTCATAATGCAATAATGGCATATGATTTTACAATGATTGATGAGGATCATTGTGTATATATCAAAAGATCCAAGGATCAATTTGTGATCATATCATTATATGTTGATGATATACTAATTGCCGGAAGCAGTATGGAGCTTGTTAATACTGTCAAGAGTTGGTTGTCTTCCAACTTTGAGATGAAAGATATGGGTGAGGCTACATACATTCTTGGAGTTAAGATTTCGAGAGATCGTTGTCTCTTTTGCAAGAAACATATATAAATAATATTCTTGAACGATTTTGTATGCAAGATTGTAAACCCATAGACACTCCTATTGCAAAAGGTGAAGGATTGAGCCATAAACTGTGTCCAGGGACTCCACAAGAGAATGAACAAATGAAACATGTTCCTTATGCTAGTGCTGTTGGGAGCTTGATGTATGCTATGATATGTACAAGACCCGACATATGTTTTGCAGTTGGAATAGTAAGAAGATACCAATCCAATCCAGGACCAGCACATTGGAAAAGCGTTAAGAGAATACTAAGGTATCTAAAGGGAACTGCTGACTATACATTGAGTTATTAAGGAAAGGATTTGCAACTCGAAGGCTATTCAGATGTTGATTGGAGAGAAGATTTAAATGAAAGAAAATCTACCTCTAGCTTTGTTTTCTTACCGAATAATGGCACCATATGTTGGAGCAGTAAGAAACAAAAGTGTATAGCCTTGTCCACGATGTAAATTGAGTTTGTGGCATTATCAGCAGCATTATAAGAAGGTGTTTGGCTTAAGAGATTTTTTGGATCATTTAGGTGTTATTGAAAGTGCTGCAGATTCATTGTTGGTTAACTGTGATAGTCAAGCAGCAAATGCGTACACCAAAGATCCAAAATATCATGGCAAGACCAAACATATAGATACCAAGTATAATCTTGTCAAAGATATGGTTGCACGAAATGATGTGAACTTACAGTACATATTACGTATGAAAATGGTAGCAGATCTTATGACAAAGCCAATACCTAAATATGTGTTTTGGGGCCATATGAAATCTCTAGGATTGCGTAGAGGCTGATGTACTGAATATTATAATTTCCCTAAGTGTTCACATTTGATAAATTTGTGTTTTCATCATTAATGCCTATGAATCTTTGTTTGATCTTTATGCATCTTAATGCTCAGTGCATTACTTTAAGTTGGGAAAGTATGTCGGACAGATATAAGATTGGCCCACTCACACAGGTAATCGCCTCTATTTACTGTGTGACAAATAGAGATGAGACTGTTTTTAAGCTTATTATCTAGGTGATAATCGAGAGCTCAAGCTTAAAATACGCAAGTCGCCTTAACTGAGTGTTAAGATGAGGACATAATACTTATTATGTCCGAAAGTAAAATACCCCACATATTTTACTTTATCTGTCTAAGATGCCAGATGTAAGTTCTGATAAATTTTATGAATGAGTAGATACGTGAACTCAAGTTAGACATTGGGCATGTCTAAACTATCATCCGAACGGTATTGAAAGATGTAGACATATGCTCCATGGGAAAGGAGTTAATACCGTAATACGTATTTCATACTACGTATGTATGAGACGATCAATAAGAGTGGCAAAAGTTTGATCTCAACCTTTATGTTGTCTGAGACTCTTGAGGAAAAGAGTTCCTCAATCTTAGTGCCCTCAGGACTCTTACTTATTCTCAAGATTTCTATTTAGTATTTGCTATCTTAGGATGTTGTCAATGGTCATGAGTTTATTCGATCTAATGGGACATTTCTAGAAAAGCAAGCTGAATTGAAATTGAGAGTTTGAAGGAAAGAGGAAGATCGATTTTGGAGAATCACATTGTACTTTTGTATTCACTGGTCGATCAATTATGACTGTTTTTGTGATAATTATAATTGTGAATACAATATATATATATATATATCATTGTTTAAAAGAGATCAAGAGAGATATAAATGTGATCGATTGATCTAGGGTATTGCATACTAAATCTACTCAGAGTGTGATGCCCATTATGAGCTGCTATATATTCCTAACAGATGTATAGCAACGAGCTCTCAAAGTATGCTGATCGCACATTCACCGGTATGAATGTTGAAGAGAGGTAAAGAGAATCATGTTCGGCCCACCATGTGCGAGTGGGAGATGATGGTTTTATTAGTGATGGACTTAAGGCTCGTCCGCCCATGTTGGGCCTAAAAGTCCGGCCCACAGGATAAGGGCCTGTGGATGGAGGGACGTATAAAAGGGAGAAAAGAGAGGGAGGACACACCTTTTGGCGTATAACGTACGTACGTCTTTTTCCCTCTCCCTCTCTCTTCCAAAAAGAAAACAGTAAGCAAAAGGCACGTTTTTTTTCTTCCCTTCAAGGCGAATTGGCGTCATCGAATCGAACAGGGCCAAATTCTGTTCCTCACGTCGGCGTCGGTGTTTAATCTGTGGCTAACAAGGTACGCTCGAATCCGTAGTGTACTTTAGGATCGGTGATACGTGATTTTCCCGGGCTTGTCTTCCGCATTCGTTTTAGGGGTTCGATTTAGTGTCGAATCCGGTTTTCGGGGATCCGTTAATCCCAACAGAACCGAAACACGTAATTTGAGATCTAGACAAAAGAAACAGAAAAAGAGAAGAGGCTTTGGTATGAATGGAGAATAAGACAAGAGAAAATAAGAAAGCAAGGCTTTTTACGCGCTCACGCTTTAGGAAAATAAAGAAAAAGGAGGCACAACTTGTCGTGCAAGAAGAAAAAAAGAAAAAGTATGTCCCTGTGATGATTCCAATTCCAAGGCTAAACATGTATAAAGCTTCTTTTTCGTTCTATTAGTTGATTTGGACTTTTACATTTGGCTTTTCGAATTTATCTTAATAGCAAGATATAATATTAGTTTGTTCCTCTATCCCATTTCACTTTAATATCTGATCTGTGAGTACAACTTCCATTGGCTTTGCTTTCACGATTTCCCGGGGGAAGGGGTGTCAAGTGAGGGGTGCACTTAAAAAAAAAACCTTCGTCTCACTTAGAAATATCAATCTTTAGGAATAGTATTTTGTGAAGACGGAGTGGAGGCAATTTCAATGGCCTAGATAATATATGTATCTAAGAAAGTCTTGGGAAAAAAAAACGAGGGCTCAGATTCGTCGAAATTTTTCGAAGTTACAAGATATGAGGAAGTGTATTAGAATTTAAGGATATAAATTACGGTTGACATGCCACTTGTTTTTATTCTAGAATATAATTCATTTTCTTATTATTTATCTGCTTTTGAAGTTGAAATAAAACTACACAAACCATAAGTAAATCATATTTCAAATGGAAATACTTTTTGCGATTATTTCATTTTCTTGTTTGGATTGAGTGGTTTCATTTCGATGGGCAGTGAAGTACCACTCATAAGTAAGATATATAATTGGGTCGTTCCTCTATTCCATTTTGCTTTACTTTTCAGATTGGACGTACAGCTTTGGTTTAATTCACTTTCATAAGTTACATTCCAAAGAAGTTTGTTACTTAAAAATGTACTTCGGGGTTTTTGTTTCATTTTTTTAGTTGTTATTCAGCACAATCAACATCCACGGTGGGGATTAGTTAGGGAATGGTATAACATTCAAATTTTGCCCATTGAAGATAAATGGATATAAAGGAGGATTATTGGTGAGGCAGTAACAAAAATTCAAAGTCTTGGAGAAGAAAAATAAATGTGGAATTGACAAGATTGTGAAATAAAACAATACTCTTGTATGTTTCAAGACTAGTGAACATATCTTTTGAATGAGCTGATGGAGTTATGGAGCTAATAGAGGAAAATAATGTTTTAGCGCAGAAAAATTTTATTTTGGGCAGGCACTTCCCACTAGGTCATCCATCTTGTAATGTTAAAGTAAATAATAGAGCTTTGACATACATGTAATTTTCATATTAATTATGTATGCCCTAAACTCATGCTATATATAAGGGCAATATCTTTTATAGTTATAACGCTGAAACTTGTAATCCTAGAGCTTGTAACACTGATACTAATAGTAGAAAGATTGCAAAGTGTGGTATCATGATTTTTCCTTTTTTCTAATTTTGGGAAAAGTTTTCCACATAAAAATGCTTGCTTGTTTTCTTCTCTATTTTTTCTCTTCATATATATGTGTTCCTAACATGAGCATAGAAAAGGCAAAAAAGGAAGAAAGAAAGAAAAGAAAAAGAAAAGAAAGCTTAGCCTTTTACACGTTTGCACTTTGGAAATAAAAGGTGAAGAAGTGGAGAAAAAAAGGAATGGAAGCACAAGTTTGAACCCGTTCCTGACACATATTTCTTCGGCATGCGCTATTTAATGGGGAATTTGGAAGAGGTCATGTCAGGTGACCTAGAATTTACATTTGACTTCTCGAATTTCACTTATTAAAACTTAGCTAGGATATAATCAAAGTAAAAAGTTCATGTGATGATGGATACAAATGAGATTATTAGTTAGGCAATAACAAACCTTCAAAACCTACCAAAACAAAATAAGGATGCGCTTATCAGGCCATTGAAAAATAAAAAGTAATGATTTTCTAAATGTACGAAGGCCAATGAACATTAGCACCAAACACGTGATTTGGAATCCAGACAAAAGAAAAGGAAAAAGCGCAGGTGCTTTGGTATGAACGAAGAACAAGACAAGAGAAAATAAGAAAGAGCAGTTGTTTACGCGTTTGCGCCTTAGGAAAAGAAATGAAAAGGAGACACAGCTTTTTGCACAAAGTAGAAAAAGAAAAAGGTACGTCTATGTGATGACTCCAATTTTAGGGCTAAACATGCATAAAGCTTCTTTTGTGTTGTATCGGGCGACTTTGAATTTTACACTTGGTGTTTCAAATTTATCTTATTAGCAAGATATAATATTAGTCTGTTCCTCTATCCCAATTCACTTTAATTTCTGATTTGTGAGTCCAACTTTGGTTAATTTTACTTTCATGAAGGAGTGAGCGCGGTTCTCGTCTAAACCGGCATCAAATCAGCCAAACCAACCTATTCTAAATGGTTTCCAGTTTTTAATTTTGAAAATCGACAATAACTAATCATTTTTCTAATTTTGATAAGGAATTAGATCGAACTGGTGTGCCATTTTTTGATTTTCTAAACAAAAGTTGTGCATCGGTGGTTTTTAGAGGCATACTTGATGGACTTTCTTGTTTTGAAGCAGTTTTCTAAATGTAATACCAACTGAGAGAAATAGGAAAGAGGATAGAAGTTTAAAAGCCACAGCCACTAGACCCAACATTAGAATGACACGTCAATGCCGGCCGGTCAATTGACTAGATGAACTAAATTAACACAAATGCAAATGGTTTGTGAATGAATTAACTAGAAAAAAAAAAGGCTTTTGACTAAATTGGCATAATTGTAATAAATTTAAATTTTTTTTTATAATTCTCCCTATTATAATTTGTAAATTTTTTTCAAAATTACTCAACATGAGGAGTGTTAAATTATATGTGGGCATATAAGCTGCCGTGGACATACCACTTGTTTTTATAGAGGAATACAATTCATTTTTTTTCCCTTTTTATCCACTATATAAACTTTAAAAATAAAGCTACATAAACTATGGGTAAATCATATTTCGAATAAGAATACTTCTTAAGATGATGTCATTTCCTTGTGATCTTTGAATTAAGTGAATTCATTTGGATGAGCAACACTTAATTAAACATTCTATACATGAAATCATATGATTTTCACTCATTAGCAAGACATTATTAGTTGGTTCCTCTATTCTATTTTACTCGAATTGTCATTTTGTAAGTATAACTTGGGTTAACTTCACTTTTCGCATGTTACATTTAAAAACAGGCTGTGTTACTTAAGAATTTATTTCGGAGTATTTGTTTCCTTTTTTTACCAGGATAATTAACACTCACAATCTACCAGAAAAAGACAAAAATGGAGTACACTCAAATTCTACCCGTTAAAGATGAATGGAAGTTTAGCTAGGAAATAACCATCTACAAGATGGATGTAAATGAGGATTATTAGTTAGGCAATAAGGAATATCCAAAGTCTCGGAGAAGGAAATAAATGTGGAATGGATAAGATTGTGAAAAAAAAAAAAAAAAAAACAATATTTTTGTATGTTTCGAGGCCAGTGTGCGTGAACGCACATCTCTGGGACGAGAGTAGAAAAGGCCAGAAACGAAAGGAAAAGAAAAGAAAGCTGTAACTTTCAGGCGTTGGCGCTTTCCATTTTTTTACGCGGTCCCACAAGCGGAGAAATAGAAATAAAGAAAAAGGAATCACGCGGCTTTGTACGCGCTCGTGGTTCGTGCTTTGGGATGAGCGAAGAAAAGGAGCGCGACTTTGTACGCGTTGGTGATACAAATTTCTATCATATGAAGGGTAAGGTTTGTTGCCGCACCACCACTCTCTCTCTCTCTCTCTCTCTCTCTCTCCCTCTCTCCAAAATGAGTTCCATCCAAAGTCCCTTCCATTCTCACGTCCTGTTCCCTCGAAATTTGAGCCAACTCTTCCAAACCGTCCAACAAGAACCACTATCTGAAGGCGAAACCCTCATGGGGTGTGAATTTTGCAGAGAAGATTTCGTCAATGGGAGCACTTCTATTTACTGTTGTGAAGTGTGCGGGTTTTACGTTCACACATCATGTGCCAGATCAGCTTCTCTTCAGATCCAACATCCTCGTCACGAGCACCCCTCTACTTTCAACAAAGCCTCTATGTTAGATGGTGATTACCGATTACCGATGTGTCCGTGGGTGTTACTACAAGCTCGACCGTTGGACTGCGATGAGAACCCTGCAGGTTGAGAAGTACTATTGTTCGATGCTGCGAGAGGCCAGCGATGCAGAATCTCGACTGCAGTTCGCTCATGTACATCCATTAACCACCGTCCCCGTGACAACGGGACGTTTTCTGCGGAGGTTGCAAGATGCGGATCTCGGAGGAGGAGGAGGAGGCATACGGATGCAGGGAGTGTAATATCTTCCTCCACGAGGCATGTGCCAAGGCACCCCTGGAGATACAACACCACCCTTTCCACCCCAACCACCCTCTCTACCTCTCTTACGATTCATCATGTGAGGGTGAATGCCATGGGTGTCGCTATGGGTATAGCGTGGGCCCCATAAGGTACCGCTGTGAGGAATGCAAATTAATCTTCCATCTGTCTTGTGTGACTATGCCTCGTGATGATGATGATGATGATGATGATGATGGTGAGAGAGAGGACATCAGTAGACGCCCATCGGTGATCGATCATCCTCTGCATCCGCGTCATCAGCTCTCCTCCTATCATTCGAAAACCAATACAAGGTTCAGTTGCAGGATCTGTAGAGAGCGGATTTTATCGGAAAACTATTTTGGTTGTTTGGATTGCTCATTCTTCCTTCATGAATTATGTGCCCAACCAACGATCCAACATTACCTTCACCCTGAGCACACTCTGACCTTAACTCAATCTTCCCGTTTTATCGAACACAGATGTGCAATCTGTGGATCTGAAATATTTTCTTTCTGTTACTACACCTGTCAAATGTGCAACCTCGGGATCCATCGGATTTGCGCTTCTGCCACTCTCTCGGCTCTTGAGAAAGGAGCGGCCACGACGGTTCAGTATCCTGTCCATGAGCATGAGCTGAAGCTTTATTACACTGGTAAGGACTTTTGCACAGTTTGTGACAGGAAAATATATCACAAAACTATGGCGTACAGATGCTTTTCCAAAGGATGCAAGTTTAAGCTCCATATATCATGTTTGCAGACACCGTCCGAGTTGGAACACCCCTCTCACTCGCTGCATCCGCTCACCTTCTGCTTTTCACCTCCTAATGAAGATACTGTGTGTCACCGTTGCAACACGACAGTCAGTGAGACCTTCGCTTTCTCATGTGGAGAGTGCAATTTCTATCTCCATTTTGTCTGTGCTCAAATGCCGACTCTGAAACATCCTTTCCATGAGCACCATCTCTTCCATTTTTGTGGGATCGAAATGGACGAGACTGCGGAGGGCAGGCCAAACAACCGCAAGTGCAGGGCCTGCCTTAAAAGTTGCGGGATCGACTTCTTTTGGTGTAGGCAGTGCGATTATATTCTTCACTACGAATGTTCTCAGTTACCGCTGACTATAAAATCGGAGGATCACAGTTACTGTGAGCCATTGATGCTCCGCGAATCGTTTATTGAAGATGAGAGGGCAGAGTACTACTGCGACATCTGCGAGCGGAGGAGGGATCCCAAAAAATGGGTCTATTTTTGCGAGTCCTGTAATTATGATTTTGTTGCTCACGTGGAATGTGCTTTGTCTCCGGTGAGTCGCTTTTCTAAATTTCATTTTCTACTTTTATGGAATCTCACGCATCTTCTGAATTGACGATAATAGAGTTCCTCCACACTGCCTTTATTATTTCTTTTTGTTTTACTTTTTATTGTTAATTCGTTTCCTCTTCTTTGATTCTTTATTATTTCTTGTTGAGCTCATACTTTTGATTGGTAATCATAGCATTTAGTATACACTTTATAGTATCGTAATCTTTCGTCTTTATAAACGTTATCTTGAAATGGTGATATGTAAGAAAATTCAATTTTTTTTTTTAAATGTGAGTTGATGTATATGTTATTTACTTAATATTAGTTAATTTAGGTTTTCTGACATTTACTGTAATTGTTCTTCTATTTCACGGCAAGAGGTGGATTTTTCTTTGAGGTACGATGTGGAAAAAAAAGATGATTTCAATAAGTGTTGACAAAATTTAGCTAATATTGTAGGGGATACTGGAGATGATCGAAGAAGATGATTATATAAGAGGAGAAGAAGAAATTAGAGTTTTGAAAGAGCAAGTGGATGTAGAAGAAGCGAGTTTGAGGCCACTGAAGGAGGAATTGCAGTCAATGAGAGCAAAAGTGGACTTGGAAGCTCAATGAACGGAAGGCTGAACATGCGAAATGGATTAACATGGAGGCGAACGAAGAAGATGAGTCTATTAGAGGAGAAGGAAACATTGATTTCACTAATGGCGAATCAAAGAAATTGAGGGCAATACTAGAGAAATTGGAGACTGAACAAGCAAACTGGCTTATTGATTCTTAAAGACGGAATGTTATTTGCCAACTGCATTTTTCTCCTGTTAACATCCTTTTTTCTTTTTTTCTACGAACTTATTTACAAAAAGGAAATTTTGTGCAAAATAAGCAAATCTTTTAGATGGTTCTTCTAATCCTTCATTACCATCAATGGCAAATACAAAAAGAATATACAGCTAATCCATGAACTTTTCTCGCTTATAAATCATTTGGTTCTTTGTCTCTTTCCAATGGCTGAAAACCCAAAGCTACTTATGCAATTATATTTGCAAATGAATTTTGAGTTGAATATGCACGAGTTTGACGATGGTTATAATATGTGTGTGTGTGTGTGTGTGTATATTTTTTTTATTTTATTTTTTTTGAAAATTGAATAAAACCCTTCGCCGGACATACATAGCAAATACATGACGATGGCCAGAAAAAGGAAAATATTCAGCTAATCCATGAACCACCCACATGCGCCTAATGGGCCATGTGAGCTAAAGACAAGGAGAAAAATGCCCTTGATTGGCCCATCTTGTATACTCACTTGTTGATCATGGTTCATGGGCCACCAATAAGAGCCGTACTGTGACGTAAATTGGCCCAAAAAAAGTTATGGCTGGTTGAGGTTTGAACTGTGAGAGGTTGTATGGATTGTAGCGTTACCTGCATTTTTGGGCTCTTAATTCTTTTATGTCTCCTTAATACTTGCACGAGGGACCTTTTCACCACAAGATATTCCTAGTTCGCTTAGTATAGTGTCTGGCTTCGATGCAATTTGTCATATGACATTAGGAGGGTTTAATGTTCTTAGCCTGACGATGACGCTTTCTGGCCTCCCAAAGGAACTCAACTACCAGACTTGTCTTTTGTGTTCCCTGAACTTGTGGGGTTGAAGACGATTCATCATGAAAAGTGTCACTATGGATGGCAATATGGTCCCTCCGACATACATGTCTTTCCAAATTGCCACCAAATACTTCATGTATTGATTTGCTCGCAAATGCTGTCAGTTGTCACCATGACTGAGTGGAAGGTTCTATATGATAGAATGGAGTATGCCTCTTGGCACAAGGAAGTAGGTAGTGTTAGGGTGGTTTTTTCCTGCTTAGTAGCTTTCTCCTCATCCGCTTCCACTCTCACTGAGCATTTTTATATTGATCTATTAATATATCTTTTTCTCGCTCAATGAATATATCTGGCATGTTCGTTTTGCCCGCGATTCTATTGTCTTTACTACCTCTAACCTACATCTTCCATGTTGATGCACGTGTAGGCACCCCATCTCAAGAGCTGCTTCACACAGCGAGGATGAGACCACTACTAGTAGTGAGAATGATGACGAATGAGATAAAGAGGATACTATCTTTTGATTTACCTCCCTCACTTTCTTGTTTGAGGACTTCTCCTCGCCTTTGATTTCAGGAGCATTTTAGCTTTTTCTATGTTGCCATGACAACGGTTCCTGAGGTATTGAGTATATTATACCTTTTTGCAGTATATATGGTAAATGCATCCAATATCATCACAACGCCTCTTCACTTAAGTCATTGCCATTCTGCTTGTACATAGGCTATGGGATCTTTGCTTATTGGGAGAATTGTTGAAATTTTTTTGAAGATACTCTTGAAAATTCAATTGAAGTTGTGCAAAATCGATCTTGATGGGTGATCTATAGACTCCACCATTCTCATTGACAACATTATTTTTTGCTCTCAAATTGCACTTGATGAAGCTGTTATTGAACAATATTTACATTATTTTATCAAAGTTATAGCGCACATGTCGAGCTGATGTTGGCATTCACCATATTGACTATATGATGTTGGTCTAGTTTCTTCCATGCATGCCTATATACAACATATCACGTCCTCCCTCATCGATATCCTTTGCATTTTTGATCATGATGCAGCTTGAACTAAGCTATTGGATTCATTCATATTCATATCATTCAACCCCATCATGGGTAGCATGATGATTTTGTTAGTGGAACACCAAGATTTGCCTATAGATAGATTTTACCTTCATATGTTCTATAGTTTGAACTATGTCATTGAACTTGTCAAAAGCTGTTTTATGGAGTTTCTCCCAGCAATACCATAATTGCAGAAAGGTGGGAAGTCACTCCACAAGTTTCTTTTGTCTTGCTTTGATTGATATCTAGTAAGGTGATGCAGATTTTATAGCTACCCATCAATACGAATCACTCGAGCAAATTCTATTTGAGATTAGGCGCTTTGGTTGTAATGCCACAGTTTCACAAGGAAACTTGTGATATTTGTAGGTGGCTTCAATGACCCTTTAATTAAATAAAAAGAATAAGGAAGAAAGAATATTGATGTGTCCCATTTAATTAGTGCATTGTTGTAGAAACTGGCCCTATCAACCTTCCAAAAATGAAAATTATAACAAAACTCCGAGCCCCTATGTGCAAAACCATTTGATTTTGTTTCTTAAGTTGGAAATAACTCATTTCAGATTTCAAGTCATAATTAATTCAAAAATTTGAATACGTTTCATACCCAAGACTCCACCTATAGTCAATATATCCTGCTACATCACCTTCTAAAATTGGACATAAAAATCAAGTCATATATTAATGTTCCATCCACTAAAGATCAGGAATCTATTTAAGAAAGGGTTTATATAAAATTAACTAATTGGGTGAGGCCAACTTATCAAAGTGAAAGGTGAATATCGATAATAATTTATAGAGTCACAACAAGTATTTTAATGATAGAATGCTCAAAATAATTGTAGAAAAGTCATCGACCATAATCCTTTACATTTATTGATCATTTAGGAAGGTATGGTTTTTCTGAATAATAATATAAAAAATTGTACAAGCACGTAAACAGAGACTTTGACCAAGAAAGCCAAAAATATAATGGACAAACCACAAGGATTAAAAAAAGAAAAAGAAAAAAGGAATTGTGAGCAAATAGAATTTTGGAAGTTTGAACTGTGCCCCCATCCCGCTCTCCCTCACGCTCCCTCCGCTCCGCTTATATCAACACCACGCACACTCACTCTCTCTCCCTCACTCTCTTTCTCTCTCCTCCTGACCAGCTTTCTCTCTCCACACCTCTCTATCCGAACCTCCTCTGAGGGGTGGCGGAGCTCCAGCACAACAGTGTAAGCGCGCTCTCTCTCTCTCTCTCTCTCTCTCTCTCTCTCTCTCTCTCTCTCTAGGGCAAGATTTAGTCGCGTATGTAATGGCTACAATCTGTTCCGGCATCGGACGAGCGCTTCGTTTCGGGTTCTTGATGGACAGCGGCACACAGATTCGAGGGAATCCCATGATCTTGTTCGGAGATTCGCCTCGTGGATCTGTGTTTGGAATGTCTTAGAACTTCCGCCTCATTTTTTCTTTTTTCCTCTTTTCCCTTTTCTCTGGGGGGCAACTGGAATTTGGGGGAGTTTGAGCTCATTCTGGAGATCCCCTCTTAGGTTTGTCGCGAGTCTTATAAGCTCTGCTTTTGACTGCGGTCATGTTTGATTGACCCAAATTTTGAATTTCAAATTAGTGACGGTGTAGGTCTTGTTCGTTCTGTGATTAAAATTATTGCATTTTTACTTTCTCTGCGATTGTTCACTCAGGCATGAACTGGGATCCTCTACACTATTTGTGAGCTGTAAAGCTTATTTCGGGTTCTAATGTAGTGCACTAAGTAAACCACAAATTTCAAATTTCATTTATTTTTCCCTCCCAGATTTTGGGTGTTCAAGATTTTGAAGATGGAAAATTATTTCAATACCATGTCCAGGAACCATATTGAGTTTGTCGGAATGCTCATGTTGATTCATCATTGCTGCTCTTTTGTTCTTGAGTTCTTATTTTTAGGGTACACATTTGTCCCTTCAGCTTTCTGTTCACGAGCAAAATCAGACCCTTTATGGGTATTTGACATTAAAAAGAAAATGGACAACTAGGGTCGACTCGCCTGAGCCTTGGTACTGGTGTCCCTGCAAGAAACTTGCCATAGTTTGAGGGCAATCCTTGTGCAGATTCAAGGATGCTCAAGCTTCATTTTGATCTGGAGGTCAGGTTCTGGTGAGGGCACAATTTTGGTGCAGGGGAGGGTACAATGATTAATTCTTCCAAAAACCATAAGGCTGATAGCCTTGTGCAAAAGGATGTCTCTATGATGATTTTGATTTCAGGACTAAACATATATAAATCTTCCTTTATGTCGTGTCAGGTGAATTGGTCTTTACACTTGGCCTTTTGAATTTCATCTCAAGCATCTGCAGAATGCTCATTCCCTCTTCCTCATGATACAAGGTAATTTCTTCAACATGCCACTTTTTCCCAGTGAATGAATTGTTCTGGTTGTATATCTCAGAGGATGGGTGACTTTAATATATATTGTTAATATGACAATCTGGCTAAGTGAAACTACCTAGCCCAAGCCCAAGGATTGAATAGGAGAGAGAAACGTTGGAGTGGCCTGGAGCTGCTGCTTTGCTATTGCGTGTATGATCAGCTTTCCTGAACCTACTCTAAGGCAAATTGCTGATATAGCCCTGTTTTTCTCGTGCGTCAGTTCCTGTAAAGGCATTGGCAATTATTAATCCATTAGTTTTACCTTGAAAATTGTGGATTAGAAACTTGCCATAGGGTGTTGGGTCCATACATTTTCAGAAGTTGAGAAAAACTAGATGAGGTGTACTCACTTGTTCAGTTCTTTTGAGATAGATCCTTTAGAGTGCTTACAAGTGAAAAACTTAATGTGCAGAAGGCTGAAAATGAAGATGAGAATCCTAATTGTGTATCCAGCTGCCTTCTCATTTGTGATCCCAAATCCACCTTGAGTCTTAAAAACTCATTTGAACCTGTGATCCTGAGTAGCAATTGAGATACTATGGCCCATAACCTTTGGGTTGTATAGCCTTATTGGCTAAAGAGACAGGGAACTAGTTTTGAAGGCATAAGAGTCTATTCTCTTCTTTAAAATTCAAGAATAACATGATGGCTATGGTTTATTTTGCTTGTAAATGCCTGTATCTTCAACAATTTCTAACTATAATTGCCTGTTCCGATTCAGCTTTTAGTTCCAGTCATATAACGTTAAACTTGATCTTCAGGATAGTGGGTGCAATAAGGAGCCATTTGATTTGATGACACATACTTCCTTGGGGAGGAGTGCAAATATGAATAAAGAAAATGCAGTTGGAACAAAAAGTGAAGCACCCACTATCCGAATTACCCGATCAAGGTCTAAAGCTTTGGGCACGTCAACAGGGATGCTCCCATCCTCAAGGCCCTCCTTTAAACAGGAACAAAAGCGTACTGTCCGTGCAAATGCCAAGAGATCAGCATCAGACGAGAACAAAGGAACTATGGTTGGAAATGCTGGCAAGCAGCACAAAAAGAGAACAGTACTTAATGATGTTACTAACATCTTTTGTGAGAATTCATACTCGAATTGTCTCAATGCTGCCAAAGCTCAGGTTAATGCAAGGCATTCTTCTCAATTGATTCCGTTCTTCATATGGGTAGGCTGTATTGTCATGGGGTAGTGTATGGTTATCTGTTCATATTCCCGCAATTCAGAGAAGGGGAGCATTTTACGAGATGCTTTGTCCATTCTTCAAATAGCTGTCTGCTTTGAGTTGATTCCATGGCTCATTTTATGTCCAGAATTTACACTTTCAGCTAGCTATACATTTCAAGTCTAGTGACTCTTCTTGCTGATTGGCAGACCAGCAGGCAGGGTAGAAAGCGGTCTATGAAGAAGGACAGAGATATGCATCAAAGTGGAGCTGTCCAAATAATGCAGGAGGATGTCCAAGCGCAATTTGTAGAAGAGTTGTCCAAAATAAAAGTGGCAGAGTCTATGGAAATCACTATCCCAGACAAATGGGCAAAACGAGAAAATTCAGAGCATAGTATCTCTATGAAGGACACTGTAGCAGAGTCTTCAAGGAAACCACAAGGTGAATTTCTTAGAACTTATGAAGAAGGTTATTTCTCATTCACAGAAAGCGATGAGGATTATTTGTTCAATGACAAGACATTTCCTGATTCTAATAATGAAATGTCTCTTATTTAGTCTAATTCAATTTGCTGGATATGCAGAATTTATATGTGGTGAGAAGTCAGCAGCACTAGTTCAACCAAATATCGTAGATATAGATTCAAAACTCGAGGATCCTCAAGCTTGCACCCCATATGCACTTGACATATACAACTATAAACGCAGCACAGAGGTTTGCATTGATATTGTTCTGTCTTTAAGTCGGCCATTACTGAACTGATGCTAATTGTGTGGTTTATGCCAATACAAGACCTTGAGTGAATACAAGGCCTAGAGTAAAGTCAGTATTAGTGAACTGATGCAAATTATATGGTTCTATCCAAATTGCTGCCGGCTCTCTCTATCCAACTTTTTAAAAGTAAACTCATCTCCAATATCCATGCCATGCTACTTCATGCTTAGAGTGAAGTTAGTATTAGTGAGTTACCGAAATGAACAAAAATTAAGGGAAGGGGCAAATCAAGGGAATTATGCTTCACTTTCACCACCAAATCTAGGTTTGAACCAAGACTCAGTGGTATTCTGGGACAAAAAGATTATCAAATCTCAGCAGTACACATTCATCAGCAACCTATTGATGGCTGAATTAATATCATCTGCACCTTTTGCAGCTTGAACGAAGACCTTCAACTATATATATGGAAACCTTGCAGAAAGATGTCACTCCAACCATGCGTGGAATTCTAGTTGACTGGCTTGTTGAGGTTTGTATGGATAGCAATGAGACTACCTGTCATAAATTCATCATTGGACTATTTGGTTTGGTCCATGATCTTTTTGATTTGTCATCTCTGACAGAGTTTGCCAACTCTACCATTCTTTTGTTTTCCAGGTTTCTGAAGAATATAAACTGGTTCCTGATACTCTTTACCTCACTGTGAATCTCATAGACCGATTTCTCTCACAAAAGTTTATTGAGAAGCAAAGACTCCAATTGCTTGGTGTTACTTGCATGCTAATTGCCTCGTAAGTACTACATTTGGCTGTGGTCATTGTGAAATGTGAACTTTGGGTTTCCTTCTTTACACCTAATGTGAAATATCTTTGATCTTCCTATGCTCTCGGGCATCTTGAAGGAAGTATGAGGAAATCTGTCCACCACGAGTGGAAGAGTTTTGCTTTATCACGGACAATACCTATACAAGTCTAGAGGTAAGGAGTTCTTTTTGCCAATTCATTCTTATCCATCTCTATTCTCAGCACTCACGTCACCTCTATGGTCCCTATCACTCTTGAATCAGTTGACTTGTACTTGATACTGCTTTGTCCTTTGACTATATTAGTATTCTTCCTTCCAAAATGATGAAAGCATTAGTATGCTGAGTATTGCAGTAGATTGAGCGCTAACCAAGAATTTTGGTCACAGTCATTGGATGGTCACTCTAACCAGACATTACAATTCCTTTTAAATTGAAAGGAGGGCTTTTGGGTTGTTGCTGGAAAAAAATCAAGGACATTGTTCAAATTTGCCTTCTATTTGTCTGTAAGCCATATTTATATTATCTTATCCTCTAACGTAGAAAAATGTGTCAAGATGAGCCTGTCATTTCAACTCAAATTTGTGGTTTTAGCTTAGTTGAGAAAACAATAACAACTGTATAGGAGGACATTTGTGTAAGAATTGATTGATAACTTTTTGTTTCTTGTAATTAACTCTTTAAAATATTTGACAGAAGTTGTATGGCAGGTATTGAAAATGGAGAGTCAAGTTCTAAATCTTCTGCATTTTCAGTTGTCCGTTCCCACCATTAAAACATTTCTGAGGTAGTAATCTCATGAAACAGTAGATTGCCAGCTCACATATTGTTTGCATTATTTGATGACATGAGTTTTATGCTACCCTTCCTTTTTTCTCCAGGAGATTTGTTCAAGCTGCCCAAGTATCGAGCGAGGTATTTGTTCCTGTATTGTGTTAGTTAGTCAAATGTGTAAAAGCTAAACCTCAATCGATTTTGCAGGTCCCTTCTGTTGAACTAGAATATTTGGCAAATTATTTGGCAGAGTTAACTCTTGTTGAGTATAGTTTCTTAAAGTTTCTGCCTTCCCTTATGGCTGCATCTGCTGTACTTCTTGCCAGATGGACACTCAATCAATCTGACAACCCCTGGGTATGCAATTTCTTGAATGTCCATACATCTCTTTCTCAACCAAATGGAAGTTTGCCATGAAGCCTGGAATTGTGTATGTTTTGCAGAATCTAACTCTAGAACACTACACCAAGTACAAGGCATCAGAGTTAAAAGCTGCGGTTCTTGCATTGGAAGATTTGCATCTCAACACCAGTGGTTCCACCCTAAATGCGATACGTGAAAAGTATAGACAACAGAAGGTAAACTACTCATTACTAATCCATAGCAAGGCCAATCACGAGATATTATAGACCACACTTTTTTGCTGAACTATTGGAGTCCATGCTTAGTATATAGAACTAGACGTTTTCCATTGACACTTGATCAACTGATCATGGCAGTTCAAATGCGTGGCGACTTTAACTCCCTCTGAACCTGTGCTTTCACTCTTCCAAAGATTTAACTACAGCTGATCTTCCTGAAGGGCTAACTTGAGAATAATCAAATGGAGTGACTTCCCACATTGCGGCACTTCCAGGGTGAATTCAAGCTCCACTAATCGGATGTCTACTTACCATTTTTTGTCGACTGAGGTTTTGTTGTCCACATTAATGTTCTCATTGTTGTAGCATTTATTTACGGTCTGGTGCTTCCAGAACAGTCCCTTAATGATGAGGAACTCTTAGATCATGACCCCATATGAGGCGGCAAACCATTGCGCCTCTCGGCGAAATAAACCTCAGAGTTTTTCTAGTCTCTAGGAACTCATACAGTAACCCCATTTCTTTTGCTTGCCCGAGTGTCAAGCTTTCAGATGTACCGTTTAGTCACATTACTTCTCCGAAAGAAGATTTGGAGATCATTCTCTTTGTACTTCAATGAATTTAACAGAATGATACTGGAATCTCTCTGTTACTCGTTCGGTATCTTATCCTTTGCCATAGTCTGAAACTGTCTTGTCCATTTCATGAACTGACACAGATCAATCCTTAATGAGCACATTTGTCACGCTTGCTTGCTCTGTAACTTGAGCTCAACTGTGCCATCCAGGGAGTACAGGCAGGTTGAAGACTTGGAGAGAACTACACCATCTGCTTTTCAGCATTTCATAGGCTAAGGTGTGATTTGACACGTATTCAATCCATGGTTTCCGGATTCATGAGAAATTCTCTTATGAATACTAAAAGCACTGGACCTTAGCAGCTACTCCTCCTAACTTGCCACGTGTCGACCTCGATCTTGGCGCGGTAGTCGATTGCCGCGCGACGGCGAGCCCCCTCGCCAAATTTGGTGGGGAGGGCCTTGCGATCGGTAGGGCGTTGGCTTCTTCTATCTTTTTTTTTTGTATTTATTTTTGTAGTCTTACTCAACTTATTCCTTCGTTGAAATATGAAATTGGACGGCAGTAAATTTTGTCTTTTGCTAGGGAGGAAATAATTGATTTGCATGAATGGAGTCCAGCCCTCCAGCTTCGACAAAATTAATAAAGTTTTCGACATTTTGAGTTTAATATATGGATACCGAATGTGTTTTGATCATGAAAATTTAATGTTAAATGTAATCATACGGATTTTTTTCGTAACTATAATGTCAGTGATCAACACATTTAACGAGATGATACAGCTTTGGACGAGTAAAATTGTAGGACAAACTAAGTTATATTGGCCCAACACATTAACTCTCTATGGTAGCTCGGTAAATGCTATCAATTTGTGAAATCTCCTATAATAAAGTCGAAATTCAATTACTAAGCAAAACCAAAAAATAATAATATCTAGCCTTCGCCCCCAACAATAAAACCAAACAATTATCATTCCCTTTTATTAAAAGGAGTAAATTTACAAAAATGAATTTCCATGTCATTAAGCCAAAAATTCAAAAGATGGTCCTAAATACTATATGTGATTCATTCGGCTTACAAAAAACATATTCTTAATTAGCAAAAAATTGAAAAAAGATAAACCAAAGAGTTAATTTATATAAAAAAATAAACAAAGGGTTAATACCATATAACATTTGTGATAAATTTAATCAAAATTAATTTTTTGACAATCAAAAATTCAAATTGATATTTACAATAAATTTACCACAAATTAAATTTGTAAAAATTTATCCTTCATTGAATTTTCGGTAAATTTATTATAGATATATAAAAATTTTTTGTGATAAAAAATCAATTTAAATTGATAGATATGTGACAAATTAAGAGGAAAATTTTAAATTAGTACACTTGTTAACTGTTATATGCTATTAAATTCAATAATTTAACAGCAAAATTTAACAAAGTTGAATTTATTATGAGTGCATTAATTTAAAATTTTTCTTGATAAAAATAAAAAAATTAATTAAAAATAAATTTTGAGGTTTTTCATAGAGGAAAAGGAAATCGCAGTGTCGAGTGGACAAGACGAGCACTCAACGCTCCACTAGCCCGCCCCTCCCCCTACCCGCCGGCGGCGCCGCCGCCACATAGGATTAAAACCCCGCGCGCGGCCACCAACCACAGCCACTCTCACGCAGCCGCCGTCCTTAGGGTTTTCCTCCTCCGCTTCACCTCCTTCCCATGGCGACTCACTTCCACTCTCGCGCCCTGACCCCTTCCTCCGCCGGCCTCGATCCCCTCCGCCGGCCCCGCCGCTTTCTCCCCCGCCCGCGCCGCCTCAGCATCGGCCTCAGCCTCGCTTCGCCGTCCCCCGGCGGCAGCATCCGCTGCCCCGGCCTCGCTCCCCTCACGGCCCGGACCGCCGCGGTCCCGCGCCCCCGCCGCCGCCGCCGCCGCCGCCGGAGCCGCCGCCGGCGAGTCCGCGAAGTCCTTCCACGGGCTCTGCTACGTCGTCGGGGACAACATCGACACCGACCAGATCATCCCCGCCGAGTACCTCACCCTGGTCCATCGAACCCCGCCGAGTACGAGAAGCTCGGCTCCTACGCGCTGATCGGCCTCCCTTCGAGCTACGAGACGCGGTTCATCGAGCCGGGCGAGACGAAGACCAGGTACAAGATCGTCGTCGGGGGAGCGAACTTCGGGTGCGGGTCCTCGCGCGAGCACGCCCCCGTGGCGCTCGGGGCGGCGGGCGTCGCGGTGGTGGTGGCCGAGTCGTACGCGCGGATATTCTTCAGGAACTCGGTGTCGACCGGGGAGGTCTATCCGCTGGAGACGGACGTGAGGATTTGCGAGGAGTGCAGGACGGGCGACACCGTGACGATCGAATTGGCGGAGAGCAAGCTGATCAACCACACCACCGGGAAGGAGTATGAGCTGAAGCCGATCGGCGACGCGGGGCCGGTGATTGAGGCGGGCGGGATTTTCGCCTACGCGAGGAAGACGGGGATGATTCCGACCCAGGCAGCTTGAGTAAGACTCCTATTCGAATTACTCGCATTTCCGAAGATTTGTCGAGATTGAATTTGAACTCCTTTTGTCATGAATTTACAGACTTTAGGTTTCTGGAATGGTGTAATCTGCCTCCTGGGAAAGTGTTGTTTATGTTCTTGTGTTAGACCAATGTGTACGAGGGGCGTGATAGCGTCCTTAATTGGAGTATAATCAAACCCAGAGAGTGATATTGCAAAATGTCTTGAATCTCAAGAAATCTCAGTATACCCGAACAAATTGATCAAGACAAAAGACACCATAATTGCAAGTAAAATTCAATGGTTCATGGGAGATGGAAAGAAGTACTCATCAGAGTGGGTTTTATAGGTTTATATATGTGAATGTTGCTGGATACAGGTTCTGCTCAGTCTTCAAGCAAGTTACTAGTTAGTGAAGATGAAGAACCAAGTAGTTTGCTTGTCTATACTGAAGTATGGTTTATACTGAAGAAAATGACATCAACTATGAATTAGGATGAAACCTCACTGTTCATGTGCATTATGACTGAGGAATAAGCTCAATCTATTTTGTTGAATTACATCAGTTAATTCAGTGGTGAGTGAGTGGATTTAGGTGCAATTAGTGGATGAATGCTTATCTCTAATTTTTATCTGCTGGGATTGAGTATGATCATGTGGTTCAATTCGAGAGTCACTAGTTATAGATGACATCAAGCATGCGTGATTTTGTCAAATATGGAGGACCTAATATACATTTATAAGATCTCCAAATGATTGGTCAAACAACAGATGACACTTACAGGTGCGCCTAGCTGGTGATGAGTTCTTTATGATGTGATGTGTTTATTAGCTGCTTCTGCTGAGTTTGTTCAAGGGGCATATCCACTTGTTACTAATTGAAGTATTTAGCGTTGTGGGGAGTAGCTGGGATACACGATGTATCTACCCTGATAGGTTCTTCTGCTCTTTTGCAGGCTCTTTGCATTGAGAACTTGCCTCCCGCTTAATCTACCTCGTTAACTGTTTTGGCTGGGTTCTTCCCTGTCATCGTGGCTTGTATGTTTGTCAGAATAAGAAGATGATATTTGCCTCTTTTTCAGTTTAAGTTGCAGGACCTTCTTCATCTTCTCCTCCTCTTTCTGTCTCTGGTCATTTTTCTTGCTGGTCTTGCGAGTCTGAATCGTCTGAGATGGGGCTATCGGCTGGGACTAGATCTTTAGGGGTGAGGATATGGAGTCCTAGGACATGCTGATCTCCCCACCGGTCTATTTCCTTCATATCCATGCGTTCCATTTTGCGGTTCATCTCTTCTGTACCGTATAGATGCGAGGCAGGAGCTGTGTTTATTCATATGGAGGATCCAATTTTAGGTACTCATGGAGGGGAGTATGAATTGTGAACATCATGCCCTTGCATGATTTTAGCCGTCGGAACATTAACATCCAATCTCGATTATTGATTTGCGATCCAAGGCTAATAAAAATTTAACAGCACGGTGTCGAGTCGGTATAGTAATCTAACACATTTTGGAGTAAGTTCTCGGGTACTTCATTAAAACATATTGGGATCAACGCGAAATTTCAAAGTGGACGGTTTAGATAACATTTCGAATGTCTAAGAACCATCTTTTATAGAAATTGAGAGTATAGAATAGAAAGGGCCTAGCTCGGTCCAACCAAATCCATGCATTGGGCTAGGCTGGACTCAAAGGTTGAACTACTAAAATGGGTACAGGCTTGGATTAGCGCCCCTCCGTTAAGGGCCGGGCCTATCCCGGCCTAAGTAGCCCATTGTGCCTAAAGGTTTTGTCGTGAATAACCCGATAAGTGACCGTCTCGGCTGACCCGATGAGTAACCTCGGGCATGGTTTTTAGGATCCAACTACGGTCCCAGCTCACCTTGACATTGGGCCGGGCGTTTCATGTAGCCCATACCCGAGTAGGCCCATAGACATGATGATGGGCCTCGAGGTCCATGGCCTCCCAGGTCGGCCTGAGTCATATGGGCCCAAAGGGCACTCTTTGGCGGGCATGGACAGAGTTATCTTGTTGTGAAGCCCAGCCCATTCATGCATAATTTTTCCCCCATATGAGCAGCCCTGGGCATCAAATTGGGCCCGGCCTCAGGGTCCCGGTGCTCGAGCCGAACGATGACCGACGGGCTGACATGATTTGATTTTCCGGTGACTGCCGCATAACTTGTTATGGAGGCGAAAGCAACCGCTTGATCATACAGCAAGTGGTAATTGATTCTTCTTCCTATGATCACTTGGTTCATCGCTTTCTCTGATCCGTGAAATGGTTTGCATCATTCCACACGCATGAATCCTCCCGGTGCTGTTAAACTGAGCGACGAAATCCGAATTTAAGTTGGATTCAGCCACACAAATAAAAGACTTCATGCGAAAAATCCTGCACAACTTAACTAATTTGAGTGCGAAAGCACTCAACGGGGAATCAATTTGATCTTTCCCCTTTCTTCGATTAGAACGTGATAATGAATGACAAAGCTATGTAACGGGTCGCTAGCATTCTGCTACTGTACATTACAAGGCAAAAAGAAGAACATGTGGGCTCGATGATTTCCGAGCAAAAGAATGACTAAACATATTTACAGCACCTAATATCACAATCCCCAAGCCAAGGGGCAAAGAACCGTAGAAGTGCACATCACCGGCAAGAAGCTTAACCACCTCTGGGTTGAGTCTGCAGACGCACGATGGTCTAATCCTGGGAGGTGGCAGAATATTCGAAGAGCAGGCATTGGGTCGGAGCAGATTGCAGAAGCACCCGCAGGCGGCTGGTGAGCTGGTAAATCAAGGTCCATTGCATCGCCTTCTCTGGATCCTTCAACTGCCTCGCAACAGAGGCCTAGAGAAAATAAAACCAGGAAGACATTGTGCATTGAGATGTCAAATATATTAATGTGATTAATAGTGTTTTTGAAGAAAATATGGTTCTCAACAATCAACAAGAGACCTAATTCTACCACATGAAATCTGAAGAACCAGTGTCCACAAGCTCCCATCTCTATCCTAGTTGTTACTAGTAAAATGCAACGCAAGCAATAGAACAGTTTAAACTACAATATTCATCTGGCAAATTAGTGAAACATGACAATTGTTTTTTGCAATTTCATCAATTTTTTTCCTTTTCCTCCAGAGAATCAGCTGCTTCATCGATGCTAGGTATTTTGGGACCACTAGCATACATAGGCAGGAATTAATGGGAACATTGCACCAGAGATACTACGATACTTGCTGGCTTTGGCCATGGAGTACGTACTAATTAACAGCCATGACTGGAAGTGTGACTCAATGTCGAAACATAGAACTGAGGAAAAATGGAAACATGAGCTAAGGGTAAAGAGTTGCAAACCTGAAGGTGTCTACCAAGCTGAACTTCAACTTCTGCACCTGATGCAAGATTATGGGCTAGAGATTTGAAAGGATCAACTGTAGGATCAAGAGAGAGCAGACTCGGGATCTGTGGTGCATAGACCATTCTCCACCTAGCCTGGCCAAACGCTCCCTTTCCCTCTATTCTTGGCATTAGTGTTTCAAGAGTCGCAGTTGCAAGCTTTTTAAATGCGAGCTGACCATCACCTTCCAAGATAGACTCTGCCAATTGACTCTCGAAGACTCTAGCTGCCTGCAGGAACAACATGCAATTGAGAAATCAATTCCCAAGTCACCACCACACACGCCATCACAAACAAGGAGTAAAAAAAATTTGATCCCATCATTCTGATATGAGCAAATGGATTCTGTGGTGGATGGCGACAATGGAAACAAAGCAAACCTGTTTGGTGCATGCAGTTACTTAAAGTTGAGGCAATTTTTGTATGGTGCAGAATCTCTTGCCTTGACTGGCTTACCAATCATTCAAAAGAGTACTACTAAGTAAGTAAGCAGAGCCGTAAATGTTATTAATAACTACCTCAGTAGGTGAGAGGCCATCCTGCTCCACAGAGCGGGTGGTCACAATCAAATTATCCTGCCAATTACTTGCTCGACTTAGGATCCTAAATTGCCACTCTGATCCAACCAAAGCCAAGTCTAGCATTGGATCTAGTCCATGCTCAGGCTCAAACTTGGCTATGTTTAAATGCTCTTTCTTCAGCCTCACCTGGATGGAGTTTCCAACAAAAATCAGGCGTGAGGATACAGATGATAAAGCAGAGTGAATGCAGCACCAAAATAGGAAATGGTGAAAACAAATGGTGCACCTGAGTTGCAACAAGATTCACATCCCCATTTTCAAATGTCAGGATGCCTTTGGGTTTTATCCACTTGGGATGAGCAAGGCCATTAAGCTCGAGCTCCCCACTGACAGCAAAATTGAGAATCAAAGGATATAAAATTCTCAGCTCTGGCCCCAGTTCGAGCTTCAAATCACTGAGGTGTACATCTACTTTTGGTGCAATGTTTACTCGATCCGCTTCCTTCTTAACTTCAGCTGATTTTACTGGAAGGGGAGCATTGCAATGATATTAACTCCTGTAATAAGATTATGCACACTTTCTTTCCTTCTAGTTAGAAATTTATACTGGGCTAACTAGTCATATCGAGAGCACCTTCATTGAATATTTAATTGTGTTGAACAGAAGGGGAATTCAATATAGCTGTCACATCATATAATCAGGAGCTCCTCCTTAATTTCCAGCTATTTCCTTTATTACTCAACTCTCAATATATGTGAAGACGTTGTCCTTTTGATGATTTTGCACCTCTCCTTCTTATCTTTTGTCTTTGGGATTAATACTCTTAGGACTAAGCCCTTGATATACTGTCTGTTTTTATGAACATGAAAATCCTTGGTAGGAACACACTAGCATCCCACCCAACACAGAAAAATATTTACTGAAGTAGAAAACTTTATCTTAATAACCAAGTCTAAGTATATTTCAGAAGAAGCACAATTCAACAAATTAAGCTTGTCTTACAAGTCCAGATGTCCATACTTCAAATAAAAAACAATGTATTACCTGAACGTGGAGAGAATCCAATTCGCAAAGCAGCAGGCTCTGCATTAAAAAACCGGGAAACATATCTTGAAGCAAATGCACGATTCACACCAGCAACAGAGAGCCGGGACTGCTTTGAGGCCAATCTATCAAAAGGTGCAGCTCCACTGCCCCTATCATGAGGTAAGTATGCTTCTCCGTGACTCAATTTAATTTTCCCAGAAATGTTTGGTTGCAAAATGGAACCAGTTATTTGCATCTGTGTGTCAACCTGACCACTGATCACGTATATGCAAGCATCAGAAATACAGAGAAATCATAAGCTCAGAAGGTCACAAATGGACAATAAGAAATAAAAGATATTTCCCAATTATCTTCCGGGGTAGAGACCATGATGTAATAATGAAAACAAGACCAAAATCAATAACCAAAAACACAGCAACCATCAGCTATCATAACTTTGGCAGCTGAAGAAAACTGAAAAAGAGATGCTTCATTTGAATTGAATTGATCACCTTAAAATATTCTTGGCCCGTACTTCTAATATTTCACACTTCAAGTCGATTTGATCACCAAGAGATGCTTCACTTGTCTTGAAAGGCAAATTTCCCTTTATGAACAATTTACCTCTCCTGCTTACTTTGCTCTCTAACACACCAATACATAACCTATTTGATTTCACATGAAGCGTGCCACCAAGATTTGTGAGCGGTTTACGGAGCACAGGTGAAGAGACAGAAGCCCGATGAAAAGATGCAGATCCATCAAGCAGGGGTTGTTCGACTGTACCTCTGACCTGTTCATCAGTGAGTGGTAAGCGTCAAGGCAAACCAATCACACTGAATGGAAGTTTGCATCAACAAATTATAAACAATTTCATCATGTCAAAGAAACACACTAACAAATCCCTTTGGACTCACCTGAAGCACTACATCTGCATTGCCATGAAGCCAATTGGCATGTGGAGATAGAGCTGTCAACAACATCATGCCCCCATCTTTTATGTCAGCATCAATCCTTACTTCCCCAACATCTAGGATATTCCAGTTTAAACCTCTGAGGCTTTCAGCTAATTGGGTATCCCACCCATCTTCACTTCTACCTCTAGAGGCTTTCTTTTCACCAGTATCATCCAGAGATGCTCGACCACTTTCCTTCGTCCAGCCAGAGACCCAAGAAGCTTCAGTTTTGTCTCTATCAATGTTTTGCTCCTCAAGGAGATTATTTTGGACAAACATAACAGGAACACTGCCTTGAATGTGCACATGACCATTTTGGATTGCCGGTTCAAATTTCGCATTGAACAGAAAACGGCTGGAAGAGGTCAAGGATGCAACAATCTCAGCACGTCCTAGATCAATGCCTTCAATAGCACCATCCAAAAGCCTCACTTGGACATCGCATTCTGGTTTACCCGGACTACCCCTAAGATCTCCCTCCATGTGAAGAATACCCTTAATTGGTGCTAGTAATTGATGCAAAGAATCAATGACATCAGTAGCTAAAGAGTCAACAACGCGAATGACAGTAGGGACTAAACTGACAGGAAAATTTAGAACAGCAAAATGCAGGTTATTTTTTTGGCCTAACAAAGTTCCATCAGCATGGATTGTGGCATTATCCTTTTGGATAAAAAAATTGTCCAGCCGCAATCCATCATCATTGCTGTATGCACCAACTGCCAGAACCCGCTGAGTTTTGTAGGTCCCCCATTCCCAGTCCTCTCCATGGAAGTCAAAATCTGCCTGTAGGATTCATGCGGTACAAATAGTTGTCTTGAGCAAGATGAGCCAAGAAATTGCAGACTTGGAAAGAGGATAACTAAGCAATATGCCATCAAAAATGTTTCTGAAATTAAATCAAAGAGACATTGTAAATTTTCATTGTCCCATCTACACATATCAAAGAATTTGGAAGTACGTCTAGAAATTTCGACATCACAGGATCACATGGACCATGTCCTATGCTGGAAGACAGAAAGGTAAAAAACAAGAAAGAATGTAAAAAGTTAGTGGTATTGAGATTCAGTTATGATAGCGGCTAAGATTGTAACTAAGAGAAATTGACGGGCAAAAAACCTATTTCCAAACAGGGAAAAGACAAATTACTTAATCTAGGCACAAAAGACTTTTGTCCCCTGCTAAATGAATTCAATTTTTCCTGGTCATACGAGCACAACAGGCTCCCTATTTCAAAGCCAGTGTCTGATCTTGTGCTTCAGAGACCTCTGTGTTTTTGGCTATAGTAATAATTCTTTAAAGGAAAGATATCTACCATTGTATCCCCATTCCCTCCACCACTTGCATCAAGAGAGCCATGCCAGCGACCTTTAAGTTCAGCCAACCCAGGAAGTGCTAAGTCTTCAAGGATCACTTCATTTGCTGGACTATAGTGCCCACGTATCACCTGAGACACAGATAATTAAACATCATGGCTTACTGATACAGCTTAAAAATGATGAACATATTGAGCTTTCCAAGCATCAAACAGTAGCCGTCTAGCAATGCTGCTTCTTAAAACAACCAGAAATAAAGTACCTCAAGGAGTTCTTGTACGCTTTCAGTACATAATCCCACAGACTGCAAACTTCGAATAAAAAAATCCTGCAAATAAGTGCAAACCAGATGGTACAATGAATTTTGATGGCAAAATTTTAAGTGGAATAAAAGGGTAAAACCTAGAACAATAAGGGGAAACTAATGGAGATAATTTGATCAGAACAAAAGAAGAGAAAGAAAGTTCACAAAAGCAAAGCAACGACAAATAAAGTTAGGATGATCAGCAGTCTCTTTGGACATCCTATGGAGTATTGTAATCCACTAGTTTCCTAGATCTGACAAGAACTGTCACCATCTGCTCTGGTAACCTATATTACAGTACTGGTTTGAAGCCAGACTTCACTTGTTCCAGGTTTCAGAATATGGTTTCCTAGTAGATGATCTACTTCAGAGTAATACTACAATCAACACTTTTCATCCAACTGCAACAATGAGAGCCGCAATTATTAGAGATGGGCCGTATATCAGCTCTTTTTCTAGAGTAAATTAAGTTCATCGAGATTTTTGCAAGTATGGTACTTTCACCAGTTTCAATTTAAGTTCAAACGCAACCGATTGAGAGGAATACAACCTTTGATCTAGAATGAAAAGCTGGATCTGTGCTTCGAGAAAGAAGTCTCGCCAGTGGAAGCATCTCAACAACCTCAGCCCGAGGAACTTCAAGTCTCATTCTCCATCTTCCCATAGAAGATATAACACTACTCAAATGCCCTGTCATTGCTCTTTTCAACAAGCCACCAGTTTCTTTACCAGTAGGGCTTCGTTCCCGGCTGCCAGGCAAGACATATTCACCTTGAAGTTCATATCGGCTATTGCTTTGTTCTAGAATGGTTTTCTCAACTGTAATCTGAAAAACAGGAACAAGAATGTTAGCCAAAGATTTAAGTAATGAATGGGCAACCTTCTCATGACCAACTGTAAAATAGGAGCCTGTGCATTGACTGACTAAAGATTACAATCCCACAAATAAGAGATTAAAGTTCCAACATCGAACCAATATAATGCTACAAAATTAGAGACTAAGCACGCCAATGAAGCTTTAAAAACATAAAGACCGTGATGCTATTAATGAGTCCAAAATAAATATCAAGGAAAATCGTTTAGCTAAGAGTTTATACACAAGCAAGGAAAAGAAGTATGAGAATTGCAGATGTTCTCTTGTGCAACTAGTATGCATATAAATTACCTGAAAAGCAGGCAAAGTGGGATGTCAGGCAAAGAAATTGCCAAACATCGAACAACCATAATGCTGATCATGATGTTCTCAACTGATAAATTAACTGATCAAAATGTAAGTGTTGAGAAACATCTAGGGATGAAAAGAAAACGAAGGAAGGTGAATCTGGGCACTCACAACATCTCCACTCCATCTAGCAGCTACATCAAGAGCTTCCCCTAGCACACCACTGAATTTTGGCTGAAGCACAGATAAAGCTCCATGACCCCTTCTTTTCTGAAGATTAAGCTGGATTTCTGCCTGACAACGAAACAGCAGCAGAAAGAGAGCAACAGCTCAAATGTTATCACCAATCTCAAATACATTCCTATACCTGAGAACATAATGCAGATCCTTTGAGTGGAGAAGAGGCAAGTCATGCTAACTATATAACCCTTCAAAAAAATTCAGTGTTCTAGTAACCGTAAAATAAGAAATTCCCATTTTTACATCTTGTAAGGAATTATAGGAAGGCTGCTACATTGCCTCTGACAGCTAAAAACCTCAAATTTGCCAATCAAATTCATGATTCTTCACTCATATATATACAGGTGAGGATACTGGGTCTAAAAATGCAAGTATAGTTTCAGTGCAATTATAATTAGATGCCAAATCCAAGAAGGATCTTTATATCTACAGGACGTTCCAGTGTACAGATGGTATAAGAACAAGCAAGATTAATCTTGCGAAGCTATCTGTGTACCGAAAAGATCATCCTACAAGGAAAAGAACTGAAATCAACATGCAACTCTTCATGAAAACTTACCCTTTGAATCACTCCCCTGAGGGAAGCCAACTCCAATTCATCAAGAGGCAAATGGCGTAGCTACATCCAGCAACACAAGAAAGGGAATGTTAGATTATTACTTTGAAAGTCTATTTATGATATTAACTTATGCATATAGCAGTTAATCTTCAACATTAATTCCGTTGTTTTGTAAAGAACCAATGAAATCAGAAGTACCTCCAAGTTGGCAGTATGTAGAGGTCGAAAGCAAGCATTAGCTCTTAGCTGCCCTTTCTGCAGAGAGAAGGAACACATTTTCCCATTTTGGAGATTTTCTTCACTAGGCTGCAGAGGACCCACAAACTCAAGTGCAAGACTTTCATCTGGTCTTCCCGTGGCATCCAACTGCATTATCAGAAAAACAATAATGAAAAATTAGAAGAAAGTTGTTTCAGAACATGAAATCCAGTAAGAACCATACAAGTTGCATCAGGACTACCTTTTCTGCAGTCATTGTAATTTCAACAGCTTTGTTTTCTTCTCAATATTCTGTCTTTAATGCCTCATTAAATAATGAATTCGATATAATTCCAACAGTGTAACCAACTCCAGACAGGAAGCATATTAATTAATTCATAGAGCACTAAAATCATATGAAATCATGTAGCATCCAATGTAAAAAATGCTATAGCATTTTTCCTTAAAGGAATTGTAGACAAATATATCTAGACTTTCAACTTTCCAGCCACTGTGACGGCTCTTTGTAATGACTCCTAAAAAACCTATATTATTCCTGCTTAAAAGCTGCACAAGCACTACTCGCAAGAAGCTTGACTAATATTGAAAAATGTACGGGACTATCTACATTAAATAAATGCAGAAGAAAAGCAGATAATATCACAAAAAAAGCTTTACCTAACAAAGCAAGATGCAATGCCATGGTATATTGAGGAAATTACTTCTAAAAGTGACACTGCACAGCCGTTACCTTTATATATTCGCGTGAAATTTTCAAGAGCCCTGCCAACTGAGGCGCCAGCATCAATTGGTTCAGTTTGAGACCTGAGATAGACACGTCGCCCACAAGATTCTTTGAGCTCTCTTCAACATTCACGTGCACACTTTGCAAACTGTCATCAGTATTCATGTGCCCATTAGCATGGCCTAAGGGCTTTGTAACCTTTCCCTGGAACTTTATTCTTCCAGTTGCTTTTAAATGCACAGGTCTTGGAGAGTCAAAAAAATAAGAAGAAGCAAAGCTAAAAAATTCAAAAGCCCGCATTCGTAAATCCAAGTCCACTCCTTCAACAATAAATGGGACAGAGTTCATCGGATTGATGTCCCTTTTCTCAAGCCAGTATTCATCGCGATATGATGTTTGAACTTTTGAGTACAACTCAAAAGCAACAGATGAAGAATTAACAGTTATGTACTCATGTGAGATAATGATGTCCCCACGAGCATCACTAAATGATCCCTCCGCTTTTGGTGCCGTCCACTTGATATCAAATCTCCTATAATCATAAACCATCTTATATAAATCAACTGCAATCTAGATGTAGATTCACTAACTGAACAATTACTAAGATCTCACTGAAAGGAGTCTGATCTCCAAAAAGTAGAAGAGAAGAGGTAGACAACTCTTACGGTCTCAAAAGTGACCCAGAAAGTTTTGTCTCTCCACTTAAATCTCCCAACTTGAGTGGCACCGAATGAAGATAAGCCGGCATATACCGTTGCAAGATCTTATCAAAAGATAAGTTTCCCGAAAAATTTACATCTATAGCTGAGTCATCCAACTCCCCCTGTGACGCAGTATATATCATTCATTAGACATGAAGGGATATGTAGGATATCAAAAAAGGTCGATGAAGTACCTCTGGACAAATCCATGCATTCCCAGCCCCACGGATTTCACCACCATCAACAAGACTAGCTCTGATACCATATAAGTCCGCAACCTATAATATGGAAGCAAGCTTTATCCCACTATACTATCTAAGCATTTCCTATAAAAGTGTGTCTATTTTTACAATTGACTTAGTGATAACAAAAATTCTTACGCAATTATCAGTGTTGAAAGTAAAATTGGCTGATACATATGAAAATGGAACTCGATCAAATGCAGCCACTGCACCAGCCTCCTTATTTTTCAACATTGCTTCATATGCAATAGATGCAGGATAGTCCAAAACAGAATTAGCCATCTTCCTTGAAACAATCCCACTACCCACAAACACGGGAGCATCCAGTGGGCCCTGACAGTTGAATACTGCAGTTACTGAACCAGCAAGCTGCAGCCAAGAGAAACGGTCAAAAGAAAATTTAAGTAAGCTAAGAAAGGCAAAAGAAAGCCTCCTGTCTCCTTCTCCCCTGCCAACAAGCAATAGCTATCACATAGCTAAATTAAGATTTCTCAAGTTAATTCGTACCGGAAATAATAGAGGTCTCATCTTGAAAGTTTTCATCAAGGCATTCACTTCGACACAAGGAACCTGAAAAAAAAGAGACAGGAAGGGCAGTCATTAGAAGGAAGGGCAATCATTAGAATGAACAGGAAGCCAAATGGGGAAAACAAAACTGACACAACCATGCAGTCATAGAGTTGTGACAACAAAGGCAAACAGAAAACATATTATGACTCAAGCTCATACCCTTCAGAGCAATCTTCCTGTTCAGTTACTCATATTATCGAAAGGAAAATAACATGGTATATCTTATTTCCCAAATAGCACCAGCTTCCACATGACCATTCTCAACCCAAAAGAGAAGTAACCCTTTATGGATAATAAACATGATAAGAAGGGGCATTAATAGAATTTAGAGAAGTGAAATTTGAACATTGAGTGCCATAATGTTGCTCAAGGACACAGATTTCATTGTTATTTATCTAATACAGCAATGTGCAGGCAAGTGCATGGCATGGAGAAAGGCAAAGAACCACTTAATGACTCATGCACTGTCACATCCGATAATTTTCAGTCAATTTAAGAAACATGGATACATGCACACAGATGCAGACACCTGCCTACCCACCAGAAAAAAACTGCCAAGTGCAGCGGAAATTATTATTTTGAGCTGCTATCTAAAACTAAACTAGCCAGACGAAGAGACACTCTTGAAAAAATAGCAACCGTCAGCACAAACTTTGGTGGGATTAGAACTAGTAAACTGGTAACTTGTAGGTGGACCTGGCTGAGTAAAAAACAGATGATACTAATTTATCTCATTATCTCCTTAATTTTCATTCCCGAAAATTCTTCACCTCATATCTATATAGCTAACTGTCCTTAGTTCAGTTATAACCTAAACTCACCATTGCAACTTCGATCAATGGTTAATAATGGCTACAATCAATGGTACGGGTAATTGTAAGGTGGCACAGGTGCTGGCAGTGGTGGAGGCTGCATCTATCAAAGTACTATAAGGTGGCATAGCCATCCACACTAGCAGTGAAGTACAGCCAAGCAGCAGTGGTATTTAACCACAAGGTTGGCTATGCTGGTTAATTAATTTGATTGCAGGATTTTTGTTCTAAAATCTTAAGGCATAAATAAACAGCATAGATTCTATTTCACATGTTACAATTCCCCTCACATGAAGGTTGGTAAGAGGAGAGAGCACTCTGGCATGCAAACCTGGTATCTGTCAACAAAAGAACTATTGATCCCATTGCCATATAAAGAAGGAAAACCCATAGTCAGTGAAAGTGAGGAATTGAACTTGACACCATTGACTCTGATACTCTAGTAAAGTTGACTATGCAATTTTTTGTTCTAAAAGCTTAAGTTGTTATTGATTGACACATTCTATGTTATATGTTTACACCGGTAAATGTAATAAGGTGATTGTGACTGCACCAATGAGGATGCCGACAGCTATAGCGCTTGCAGTGGCTGGGGAGGCCAAGGACATGGTCTGTGGTTATGGCCTCTAAAATAAATATTGTGTTCACAGGGGCAATTGGAGACAGTGGTGACAATGGCAACACAGATTTCCTGTCATTGGCAGCAATGGTGATAATAGTGGCAAAGGCAGCAGACATGACACAAACAATAGCTATTGAGGTAATGGCAGCTTGCCGGCAGTAAATAAATGGGCAATGACGTGGTGTTGATGATTCAATGATTCCAAGCACAATGTTTAAAATAAATATAAGATGAACATTTCTTTTTGAACTGCTATTTTCAGTAACAAATCCACTTGACAGTAAAATAAATACATCTCATTCAGCAAAGAAGAAAAAATCCAATTTGGTGACATTTATTCCCAGTTATCACAATACAGGATATAGCTACCGTAACAATCTTCGGTCAGTTAATTTCTCAAAGTGAAGATTCAATGAAATTAATATATTTTAAGCAATTACCACAATGTCTATCCAAAAAGCAGGTGCAAACTACAAGCATCAGAGGTGCAACTTAAAATCTATGTTGAGGTTAACACATACCTGGCACATTACGTGAAATTCTCCTTCATCAGGATTAATGCCAAAATCTCCAGAAGCTTCCAGGGGAACGCTGCCAAACCATCCACTTGTATTGTGTAAGAATATTCTTTGACCGCGCAAAGATAAACTTGCTGAAACATCCTATAGAAGAGATACAATAGGCAATTTCAGAAAAAACAAAACCTCTACTTTTTGAAGCCATGCTGAACACTAATAAATTTTCTTAAGTATATCAGAGAAAGAAAGTTCATCAGTTATGCTAAATGTGCAAGTGCACGACAACCATAGATAGTGATAATAACTCAAGAATATCAGAGAAAGAATTGCACTGTGCTAGATGCTCATGTGTGTGTCCTCTCTCTCATATTAGAGAACTATGATTTATCAGTTTATGGCCAACTAATGTCAAATTGGCAAAAATTAACCCAGGACATACAGAAAACCATGATGGAGCATCATATAGCTGAAAAGCCAATCCCATCACATCAAGTTGACCATAAATATTTGGAAATGTCTCTCCTCTGGACATGCACATATGAACCTGCAAAAAAAGCAGAGCCTTCAAGAAAAAGAAACAAAAGGAAGAGGAAAAGGCAAAGGACAAAAGGGAACAGAGAAGGACTTAAAGATGCTTGTGCACAGAAGTATTCTCAGAAACAGTCACCGAATCATGTATGTTGCTCTTGCCTAATCATTGAATTACTTGCTGACAAAACTGTCCACAGATTGATTTCAGATGCTCTCCAACTCTTATATAAGTTGGTTAACTTCACTAAATCTAAAATATTAGCTTAACAATGCATCTTAAACTCCACCTCTTGTCGATAAAAATTGGGCTCATTATACAGAATGGGCAGTTCTGTGATATAGAGTGGACCACTTTCCTTCAAGGTCGTCCAAAAAACGCCCAGTGGAACCTTGCCTAGGCATTCTTGGGATTAATGACTTGTGCTTTAGTATATATAATTTACCGCTGCCTAGGTCTATGAAAGGCCAAATTGCAACAAAAAAGGCCTAAGGGAGGACTCATTAGTAGCACCACCAAGTCTTGCGAGAATGTCAGCTAATCAACTCACTCAATCTGTTTCATGATGTCTTGAAATATATTTTCACTCATAAAAGCATCCCATTAAGAACAGCAATTGACGCAATCATCATGTATAGCAATATTTGCTGAAGAAAAGAATGTTCTTCAGCAGGCAGAAATTGTGATGGCGGCAAAATAGCATCTTAACCAACAAAATACTTCTTGCTCCAAGTTAACCTAAACTTCCTCAAGGCATATGGAGAGAAATGAAAGGAATCATACCATATTGAGAAGCAGACGAAATCATTCGTGGATGAAAAAAGCAAAAAAAGACGAAGAGGTTGAAGTTAGAGAAGCACCTCACCAGTGGCTCTACCTTTTGCCCATGTAATCGGGATTTCTAAAATCCGTTCAAAAAGCTGCAGAAAATGACAGGCAGAACATTAGGCATGAGATACTTGCCACCTCCTAGGTAGCACAACGCAAGTCCTTTGCATTTCACGTTTACATCTGGCCACAAACTTACTGGAGCAAAAAGGTGAGCTATCTTTAGATTGGCATGCCATTTTTGCTCGAGAATGTCAACAAAAACATTGACAGACAGTGAACCACCATCTTCAGACATTGAATCTGATCTCCACATCTGACAATTACCATTCAGCTGAACATGAATGAGGTCATAATTCTTTTGAAACTTCACATGTCCATCTGTGTTGTCCATCTCTCTGGATTAAGTCAGAGAGTGACGTCATTTACCAATAAAGAGATGACATACAAAATTGGTCATGCATCAGAACTTCACAAAGATTCCAAGTTTCTTTCCACCCAAACCAGATTTTACCATATTATCACTTCTGTGTTGATAATTTATGAACAAGCATCTTTCAATCCCGGAATACTTTAATTCAATACCGATAGACGTATTATATAGAACGTATGCCGACAGTATGAGAAACTAACAGTAAAGGTAAAAGAAGCAAGAATAGGATCACTTACCCTTGGGAAATGCTCTTTATCAACAAATCACCCAAGTGCAAAAGAAAAATGATTATGTTGTAGCTTTAACTAAAAATCACGCCATGGGACAGTAAAATATGAGGTTACACTACTCAAGTTAAAGTCAAAGGATGCCACTCTGCCAGGAGAACACATTATTTTTGACAATAGAAAGAGGACCGCAGAAAGTTCATATGAAATGTCCAAAAAAACAAACCACATCCCCCAGAAAGTACCATCACAGCACTTAGGGTTAGCAGTAGATTAGTTGCCAAAATATGCAGAACACTGATGATGATAAGCTCACGGGCAAACAAGCTTGCTCTTTCACATGATCAATAAATAAAATAAAACATATCGCACTGAAGAGGGAGAACTTATTGCCACTCAGAAAGTATAACTTGTCTTTCTTGTTATCCGAAGTGATAGAGGCAGCACATAGTTGTATCACTGACTGCCATAAAATATAATATACGTATAAGATCAACAAACTAATATGACAGGACATTGATATAGCAAATGATAGTGTAACCGTAACATGAAAAGCAACTCTTAAACAATGTGCGCAACCATAAACAATGATTTAAGACATCCCAATTTGGGAGACCATAATCAAGTCCTTTCTAGTAAGCAAAAAGCCATCATTGAACTTAGGACACATTGAGACACATTGACACATTACTCACTCTCATCAGGGAAATAGTCACAGCAAGGAAACTTGAGTTAAGCAATATCAAAAGGATTGATCTATATTGTTGTACTTCGGCAGCATTTCACCTGAAAAACTCATGCTAAGACCAACAGTACCGACCAAGGAATATTCTCAACACATCCTCAGCTTCAGGCATTGTACAACTAAATCTCAAGATGCGATCAAACAATATATCAGCAAAAACCTATCCAGTATTGATCACTTTGATTGTTTACTTCATCTACCTCCGCATAGAATAATTATTAATTGCACAACAAAATAACTAAATTGGAACGTGAGTAAACAAATAAATAGGGCAAGGATAGTAGTTAGAATAAAATAATAAGGAGGCTCAACCAAATTTCGAGGAGAAAACCGGCATTATCCAAACAATACACACCTGGGCTCCGTGTCTCCGTAAGCAAGCAGCATTAATGTCCCACCTTTGAAGTAAACTGAGTCCAAAGTAACAGGAAGCATCTTGCTGATGCCTTCAGTTTGTGCTACTTCAGCTCCATCAACAAGTTCTGCAACAACATCTTCAACTTTTGGAGCAACTGTTGACTTCAGCTTCCCCAAGGCGACAGCAAAGCTATTGAAGAACCGGTCAGCCATTTTTCCATAAGATGAAGGAAAATTGAGATTCAGATGCCATGAGTGCAAGGGCTGCTGCATTGCAACCAAGCGGTCAGCTTTGCCAAGAGCTGAATCTTGATACGTTGTATCACCCTTTGCATACTCAATATTATGATCAGCATGTTGATTGACAATGTCAACACTAGTATTGTCGTATTTAGCATCAACTTTTTCAGCCACCTTTACACTTGAAGAACTGTGCCTGAGTTTTTCCACTCCATTCCATCTACCAAATATCATGAAAAATGGATCGTATACAAAATTCAAACTATGCTTAGGTCTATTTTCATCTTTGTTCTTTGTAAGATGATCCAATTCTGAAGTTTTGAGACATTCACCGATATGGGTATCATCTGTCAACTGTCCTTTGACACTTGTCGCAGAGACATCGACAATACCCGCCTGACTTTTCTGTAGAGAACTCTCGACATCCATAAAATTATAACCTGCAAGTGATTGTGAGGTCTCATCAGAAGTCCTTTGAGATAGTCTCTGGAAATAAGAAGCTGCTGCTGTTGCACTGCGCTTGAGTATTCTGTTCTTAGCAGCAAGAACATCTTCAGAATAACTACCACCATTGGATTTCCTCTTGTGCTTTCGAACTCGTTTGATCAATGTAGACCAGAAGTTCAGTCCAGAGTCAGGTACTTTCACACCAAATGATTTCTCTAGATCTGCATGCCTCATGTCATAATCAACACTGGTGTCCATACAATGATGATCACTCCAATGCATCTTCTCCTCCATGCACGGAAAGGACTCGGAACTCACGGATTTTGTGAAATTACTTTCCATCTCTTTAGCACTTTCTTTGGATGGACCAGAGCCTTTATCGGAGACTACATAACCAATCTCTGAAGCTTGCCTAGCTGCATCATCCCTTTCTCTAGCCCACCGAGAAGCCGCTTCCTCCCAAGCAATTCTCCTAGTTCTTGTCCGATAGTCAATGCCTTCTTCAGAAGAAGACCGCCTCTGCAGACTCCCCTCTGATGAGGGAATTCCTAACCAAGTAAAATCCTTCTTTTGCGCAACCAAGAGACATGGATCGGATAGAACAGCATCGATGACAATCTTTCCCCTCCTCAAACTAGAAAAAGGTCGAATGCGAAGTTTAATGGTGGGAACCTCACCACAAGAAAATTCTTCCAAATGAGGACCAAAAGAACATGACTCCAAGGTTATGCTTAAAGGAGAAATCCTTCTAACCTTTCCAAAGTCAAGTTCGCGCTGGATATAATCACTGAGGGTGGAACAAACAGAAGGCAAAAGCTTGGCTTCAACGAAACCCTTGGCTTTTGATTTCCCATACCATACCAATAAGCAGACCCCAGATATCACGGCAACAAATATTGAACACCTAAATAATATTAGTCCCTCTTGCCATAGAGGCGGTGTCAAAGACCTTACCAGAGCCTTGCTTCTAGAAAAGGTTCCTCGACGCAATTAACAATCGATCCACTTCTCGACCCAAGATTCTTCTTTAGTAATTCCACATTTTTCCTGTAAAAGTGAGAGAACCAAATCACCCTGGATACCCAGGGGTTTGGCTTAGCACACTTACACTTCCAATTCGCCCGTCGATTTTGCCTTCTTTCCGGTTCGGAGAAGTCGACATTGCTTCTTTTATTTTTCGAGCTAGAAAGGGGAACACCAAGAAAAGGGCTGTGAAGCCTTATACTCATTATCCCCGACTAGATGATCTCGTGCCGTTGCAGCTCATCTGCTGGGGACTAAGACCAAGAATAATGCTCTTAGTCCCCTACGACATCAAAGCAGCCACCGTCGGTCAAGCATTCACGACCTGTCATATAATTAACCAAACCAACGAACAAAAGTCATTCCACAATTCCTAACCGAAACGAACGCCGCGCAGAAGTCCAGACACCGTGAAAACACTCCCTCCGAAGCCGAAAACAAGCGAGCGAAATCGTTTCTACGGGTTACCGGATCCTAAGAACGCAATAACCATCCAAAAAAAGGAAAAAAAAAAAAACCGCCGCGCTCCTCTCGTTCGTTGAGCTGAATTTCAGCAAAAGTCACTCCCCTCGCAGCCTGCCAATCACCTCGACTCTATCGCCAACGAACCCCAGAGCCCACAGCACGAAAATTGAAATAGGAAAAAAAACCGAAAATTTCCCATTACCCACGAATCGGAGTCTCGAGAACTCGGCACCCACTCGATCGCACGAGCACATAGGCCCGAAAGAAATCAGCTCAGCAGAACACGGAACTCCAAGAAGATGAAGAAGAAGAAGAAGAAGAAGAAGAAGACGAAGAAGACGGCAGAATTGCTTACTCGTCGATGCGTTCGCTACCAGTCTCGATTGATGCAGCTTCGCTCGCTTGAAAGAGAGAGAGATGGACAAGGACATCGACAGGGGGGACTTTGCTTGAGACGTTGGCTTAATTTTTGGTTTTTCTTGAGAGGGAAGAAGTGGAGTGAGGGAGCGAGAGAGCGCGAGAGAATATTTTGGGGAGCGTCCTGACCAAATTGCCCCCCGCGGCAAGTGGGGCGAAATGACCGCGGTGGCCTTTGGCTTTCTCGCGTCGTGGAGCGGGACTACGGATCGATCGTCCCGTTCGTTTCGATTGCCCCCCCACTTCCTCGGACGGCTCGGACGGGACGGGTCGTGTCCGAGAATGCCCTCTTCGTCGGCGGAAGCTCGTGGAAGGCGACGGATGCCCGCCGTCGGTCGCCGGTTCGGAAGAAGGTAGACGAAACCTCGGATGATTCTGAAATGGTGGCTGGAGGGGCCTCGTGATAGGCATTGCTGAGCTTCGTGGTGACGGAGCTCTTCTTGAGGAGAGTTTTGATGCCACCGCCGCCGCCGTCATGAGAGTTGTAGCTAGGAGATTCTCTAAGGAAAGGTCGGTAGGTGGTGGCGACGGTGAATCTATGGAAATCGGAAGCTATAGAGGTGGCTGAAGCCATTGTCGTGGCTCATGGCGAGATTTTTGTTAGAATATTGAAGGATAAATTATGTATTTTCTAATAATTTGAACTTTTAAAATTATTATTAGTGATTTCATTAAATACTTATCAAAACTAGAGTCTGAGTTCAAATCTTTCCAGATGTCGTTTATCTTCCCATTTCGATTTACACGCTTAATATTAGGAAATGTAGAGTATTAGGATATTTAAATGATAAATCATGCTTTTATCTAATAACTTAATAGAACAATTGATAATAATGCATGAACATACAAAATGAGGGAGAGTATTGAAATATTTAAGTAATAAACTATGCATTCATCTAAACTTTTAGAATAATTGTTAATAATGCATAAACATAATGAGTTGAATTAAAAAAGGAATTACATTCTTTTGAGCCCGACTTATGTTAACATGCAAATTAATCTGAACCTTGCTTGGATTACGTGCCTGTTAGCGTTTATGGCCCGTCCGACACGGAAGGATTTTCAGTCAAATCTCACCCTAATCATGTCATGATCTGCTTCCGGACTGTTTTCTTAAGAAAAAGGCAAGAATCACCAAGGTTTTCAGACACTGAATGGTTGCTGGCTTTGTTTTCCTATAACACATGACGACATACGACGAGACAAGAGATCGCCGCGTGCATTTTTATGAAGTCAGCGCGCGGTCGTCCGAAGCTCGATGGTTTCAATTATTAAAGTCGAGTCGAAGATTAAGGACGGCCAATTATACTAATCGAAAATTTGACTTGAAGTCAAAAGTGAGAAGGCTCTAAAATGCTTTGAAGCTTTAAGGACTTAGGGAAACTCAAATTACCGAATAGCGTGTAGAGAAATAACTGGAAAACGAAAAGGCGGTTGCATAAAAAACTCAATTGAATTGGAACGGATGACGTAATACCTTTTTTATTGTCATATTTACTGGACAATTTTTTTTTTTGTCGGTTTTACTCTAACACTCACTCCTAAACTTTTACTCTACCTTCTTAGACTCCTAAAACGAAATCGACCCCAATCTCCCCTGAAAGGGATTTGAATCCCACCTCCCCTTCCATTGGAAGGGTTGTAATCGAAGACCTCACTATCGACAATTGAAATAAGACTTTTTATATGGGAATCAATAATGCGTGTAGAGAAGGAAGAAAGATAAACAAGACAGCTGGAAAAATTTTGTAATCGAAGACAAACTATCTTTTGAAATTGATGCCGTGGGGTTTTTTACCCTTAGGATCTTGCTTGCGTGGAATGTGTCAGGTTGGAATCTTGTGTTCTATTTTGATTCCTTTTATTTTTTTTTTTTATCTCTAATAAGTCATTCTATTATGTATCCTAATTTCATTTCGCAAGAATCTCCAATTGCCTCTTTACTTGCATGCCATTCTAGGGATAATTTTTAACTGCTCAGGATCCTTAAACTATAGTTATCACCTAACTAATGAACCTCCTTGACTCACTCTCCAACATTTTATCGTTTCAAATCAATCAATCATTGCCACATGCGATGAACCCTGTCCATTATTAACTAAAAATGGATAAACTCCTAAAAAATTCCAATAATGAACTTTGTCCGCGGATGGTTTTGTTACGATATTCATGATTGATAAGCTTGCTAAGCGTTGTATTGATTGAGCCTTACATGTTATGTATGTATGTTAGCTTCTTCATGATTGGGCCTAGATTTTGGGTCTAGATTTTGGGTCCAGCGTCAACACACACAAAAAAATTAAACTTAGCAGAGTTTTGCAACTATTATTGAAGGAAGAAATGCAGCTACCCATTCGCAATGGCCGGTAGGCTCCTGCATAGCCCGAGCCAGAAATGGGCCTTCCAAACTCTTCTCGTCATTTAAGACCAAAATGCGAACATGCGAACCCAGAATTGAAGAGTAACTAAGGCTGCGTTTGGTTTAACGTTTCTGCTCTTTTTTGTTCTGGGAGCGAGAAAGCAAAAAAAAGTGTTTCGTCTGCAAAACAGCTTTTTTTTTTGAACAAAAGAACGCGTTTGGTAAGTGTTAAAAAAAACTGTTCTTGAAATAAAAAAAGAACAAACACGTTTGGTAACTCGCAGTTAATTTTTGTTCCTAGAATAGAAAAAGAACGTAAAACACGTTTGGTAAACTGTACAAAATTTATGTTTTTAATTTTTTTTAAAAATGCTTTTTTCTAAATAAAGTTTAAACGAGATGAGAATTATCATTCTCATGAAAGGCTCATTAATTTTATTTTGTTCATGGTGAGTGAAGGCAAATTTTTTCATACTTGGTAGAAAATTTAAAATGTAAAGTTAGAATCAAATTTTTTTTCAAGTGCTTTTTTTATTTTTGATTTTTATAACATTTAAACGTGATTGAATTCTCATTCTCATGAAATACAAGTAAAGTTCGTACAATGAGAAATTAAAAAAAAGAAAAAAAGAATACATCTCAACATGAATCTTTCCATACATGACATCACAAAAATGAAGCATTATAGTTCATTGTTCAACTTCATCACAGTAAATACTTAAAAACAATATTACAAAAGTCAACAAATCTCCTGTATATTGTGATCCCTTGCCAAATTTTTTCTGCATAGACTGCGCAGTTATTGCTCATTGGTCGTCTCGTCACAACAAACTTCTGGCCTATATTTTTATTACAAGAAAGTAGAAGCAACTTGAGGGTATGAACCTAATTCCGCCAATCCAAAAGTAAACTAGAGGAGTACCTGCTTGTCTGCCAGAAGTGGAATAATGATAAATGAGGAATACAATTTTAGGAATCCGATCGAGTTCTAGAACTATTGATTGGTGCAATTTAAGTCCTCTAAATAAGGATACAAGGAAGGGTCAACGTGCTATTAAAAAATTACGATGTGGCAACCCCGAATTGGTTTTCTTGAAATAATTTTAGGATTTGACTACAACTTTCAATAAAAATTTAGGAATTGACTACATCAACTAACAGGCGTAGCACGACATGATTACAATTTTCAAAAGTTCACAGTTAATTGCACCCATTAAAACATTTAGATATAACCGCATCCTATGATAAGAACTTAGGACTTCTGGTGCAATTTTTCCAATACAGAACGAATTCCCATTACGACACTGAGGTTTGCTTCGCTTGCACCCTAGACATGGAAAACAAGTGTGTCTTTGGCTTGGGCACGATGCTAGGGCATATGCAAAATCGCTTTTAAATGTAATCCAACGGAAAGGACACTCGATGAATAAATATAGTTACATTAGCTAAGGTCAACAAAACCGGGGGTTCTTTGCTCGAGTTTAATCAAACGGCATTTACGGAAAGACATCTCCATTTTAAACCAAGAGGAGAATGGATTCATTTACTCCGTCAGTTTCAAATCATCTAATCATTCCCGATGAGCATTTCGAGGAAAGTGACAAGACATTGCACCAAAACCAAGAACGGGAGACAACCACTTCAAAAACCGAGTACGAATTCAATGCCGTTAACATCAAATGAGTAGTTTGTGTTCATCGGTTTGTTGAGCTCAAAGATTTCCTAAGACTTCGGAGGATGCTCCACATGAATGTGGAAATAAAAAGAGGATTATACCAATCACGATGGCATATTTGAGTCCAAGGTTCACAAGCAAATTCACCGAAGCCCCGCGAGGACAACACCGCAAAAATTGGCAGGTCACCGCACCAAAAGGGCATATCCGAACTAAAGCTATGATAGCTCCGGTCCAAGCCCCCGTTCCGGAAAAGGCACAGCCACAAACAACATGAGGCCAAGCCACTGAAACTCTTCCACAGGGCCAGCCTTCTCTTTCGCCCTCTCAAATAGCATCTCAAGTAACCGGGATGCTGATCGGCTCCTCCTAGCAAGAAAAGTAGCTAACTTCTTCAAGTAGAGTATGATGAATGGTACGGGCAACATATTCCTACAATAAGTAAGACCAAAGAGAAAAAAAATGTCAGATTGTAGCTGGTGTTTCATTTCCAAAGCTGAAATGCATCTCTCTCCTACAAAATGTTACAAACTGATTGGAAGGCAAAAATAATAAGCATCAGCAGCCAACAATGAGGCGCAAATATCATCCAGAACAAACATAAAGGAACTTGACATACCAATGATTAAAGTAGCCCCATTTATCCAAAAAATATTCTCATTACTTAAAAATCCATCTTAACCACAAGCATTTCATCGAGCGGTTGGCGCGAGACTACATGAAGTGAGAGGGGCTGCATTTGGAATTCAATACGGCGCCCAAAGTGCAAACACCAATAACAAGATCGACATTCCATTCATGTGAATGAGGTAATGTACACCAAGTAAAATGGATGAAATTAGACTGACCCGATAACGAGATAAGACAAAGGAGGAGCGAAGGCTTGAGTTGCATCCAAGAATCGACAGAATAGCCCCTCGGAGCTCAATCACCGGAAGCGTCGCGAGCGCGAAGACCACGGCCGTCCGGCCATCCCGAGCTCCGCGCTTTGCGGGCGACCTTCACGCCAAAGCCCGAGGCTTTGATGGAATCAACGGTGGCATTCGCGTCCTTGGAAGCCACGAACCAAGGCGAGACAGGGAAGCCCGACCCGGAAGCATGAACTTGTCCGGCCTCTCCTTGGGAATCGTCAAATCGCCCTCCTCTTCGGCCGCGGAAGCGAACCCATCTCCCGGAAGGGCGTCCCCGCCGCGACGGGAAGCACGAGGGTAGGGAAAGAGAGGGCCCAAATAACGGCGGCGGGGGCCCACAGATGCGAAGGACAAGCTCGGCCTCGACCCGAAGGAGAAGGGGAACCTTTACGGGGCTCGTCGACACCGACCCCCAAGGGCGACGGCTCCCTTGGGGTCGGCGTCGCTCGCTCGAGCCGCTCGGGCGAGCGACCACGCGCCGAGCTCGCGGAGAGCAGCCGCAGCGAGCGACGCCGCTTGAGGCTCGAGCGAGCGTCCGGCGGTGGTCGGCGAACGTGGGTGTCGCCGAGCTCGACTTCTTCGAACGGAGATGGAGGAGCAAACGGCCTACCTCGGATGGGCGCGCTTCGGCCGGTTGACGGAGCACCACCGTCGGCCGGGGAGTGAGCGGAGTGGGGAGGCGCCGGAGAGTCGCCGGGGGGAGTTCTTGAGAGTCCGCCCCGAGTGGGAGGCGCCGGAGAGGGGAGGCGTCGGGGAGAGAACGAGCTTCGCACGGGCACGAAGGAGAAGGGCTTCGCACGAGCTTCGCTTTGTTCCCGTTTTGTTCCAATTGTGTTTTTTATTTCTGTTCTTTTTTGGTTTCTCAGAAGTGTTTCTGGAGTAGAGAAACAACAAAAAGTTGTTTCGATTTCTCGCTTTCAATTTTGTTGAAGAACGAAAAACAAAAAGAACAGAAAAACGCAAACAAACGCGTTTGTTCTTTTTTTGTTCCCTAACAAAAAAACAGAAAAACTGTTCATAAACACTTTTCAGAAGTGTTACCATGCAGGGCCTAATTTTCCTGTTTTGTCGCTGGAGATCTCCAAACTCCTTGGACATCTACTTCTTAAATTCGAGGTATAGATCTATAAATCAATGTGTGCATGCATGGCATTATTCCCCTGACTATCCCTCAGCTTTCTCAATCTCTCCGTATGTAGAAACGCCACAAACATTCCAAAGTTTTTCAATCTTTCCATCTGCCCAAAATCCAAGCAAATAGACAAGGGCGCGTACCGAACTCGCAACCGAACGAGAGATGCACGTCCTCAAGCAGGTTTTCTCATAGTAATGAAAAATTTCCAACGCAACATGAGAACACTAGTCGAACCTAACACAAACGCGTCGAGAGACATGAATCCGACATGACACGGCTGGACTTAACCATTACCGACACGAATTGATACAATTTCATTCATTTTGAATAGAAACCATTGTGCATATTATCTTTTTCCTCTCAAACGACGCGTAGTGACGGAATAGTCAACACAAACACAACACGCAAACAAGAATTGCCAACCCTCGTTGATGATAAGCACAAAAATTTCTAAAGCCTCCGGGCCTGACTTCTACATCAGCCAGGAGGATGCGTCAGTCTGCTCACGGTCTGAGATATCCATAAAGATTTCCTAGCTGCTATCTTCGAGGGTGTGGACATATAGGCTAATACCAAACTATAAGCATCTATCACTCACCCAAGGATGAATTTAAATCATATAAGCAAAACTGGCAAAATGTTTGTGGCCACGGCAATGGAGCCACAACAAATCCAAGATTCAAAAAAGAAAAATCTTCTAGTTCACAGCAAATACAACTAAAGGTCACCTCAGACATCAGAGCCACAAGGCCCAAAAGATTATTCCCATTTGCCATATGAACAGCACAAAGTACATGTTTAAGACGCAGATGCCAAATGACAGTCGGTCCTTTACCGTACTGGCTGCTGGTTGTAATGGTTTTTCTCCTTTTTCTTTGCTGCCGCGAGCCTTGCACTCCTAGCGGCAGCCTCTTGAGCAGCAGCTTTTGCAGCAGCATCCATCTCTTTGGAGGATTTCTTCTTCTTCATTGAGGCCATCTTCTTTAGTCGCTCTTTCATGTCAACAGATGATCCATCTTCACCAACCTGTTCAGCTCCAGTTTCTGGTTCGTTCACGACATCTGTACTGTTGGGCTGATCTTGGAGCTCTTTCGTCTCCTTGGAAGACTTGTCCTTCTTCTTCTTCTTCTTGGCACTTTTCGACTCTCCAGGAGCACTTTCCTTCTTTTCACCCTCACCATCAGGCTCCGCATCTTTCTTATCTGGCACCGCATCTGTAAATGACAATGCATAGCTAAGGTAAGATTCAAAAAACTGACTAAACTTGAAAAGGGTTGCAAATAGCTTTCCAACATAAGATCAAGAACAGAAAAGAAAAGAAGAACAAACTGAAACATTAATAATCTCTAAATGGACCCTAATAAATTGCCACCCAATCGAAAATTCCACTATGCCTGAATGTCCTAGTTTCCCATTGTGCCAGTGATAAAGCACATGAGATGTCAGCCTTTTTGTAAAACTTCACTGTGATCATAAAAGATGATGCATAATTAATTACCGCGTGGCTCATCTTGGCCATTGTCCTCTTTCGGTGCAACACCAAAATCAGCCAAAAGTGCTTCAAGTTCTGCAAGCTCCTTCTTCTTCCTTTCTTTTTTGGAGAGCTGTCTCTCCGTCTCTTTGGATGCAGCAGGAACTTCAGCAGTCTTTATTGCAATTGGCTCTGGGTGTACTGGAACATCTTGTTCATGCTCATGTTCTTCCTCCAAATCATCATCCCCTTCATCAAGAATATCATCCTCACTCTCTGTATCCTGCAATCAGAATACAGAGTAAAATATAAAGATAGAACATCATGGTTAACATTTAAACAAGTAAACCTTAAAGGTGAAGTCAGTCTTATCTCTTCCATTCTCAACCCCTAACTGAAAGTTCTAAGGTCCACGATCAGATGTCTGAGGTCACATAAAAAAATGAAAGAGGTTTATTAACCACAAAATACATTTGACAGCAACCATACAAGCTAGACATCTAATTTAGCAGCAATAATGATCCTTTCCAAATTGTGCCACCGCTTTTTATCCGGTATGTCTACTAAAAAAAATCTCCCAAGTCTAGAATTCACTACCAAATATTGGGTCTGGTTCGCAAATTAAGAATTCTACAAGGAGATAAGATGACAAGAAAGGGATGGTATTCAATCAGCATGAAGGTAAAAAGAACCGTAATAAGCACTACTCATATCCCTGTATCCTTATCTAGTATCAAAAAAAGAAAAAAAGAATTACCTTCATTATCATTGCACAGCATACACAATTAGGATCTATTATACTGACACATGCACAACAAGATGAATAGGACATTAAGAAGCTCAAAGAGTAAAACAAAACACGGTACCACAACAGATAGTCCAAAGGAACAGTGAATAGAAGAACAAAACAGAAACCCTGATGTCATTGATGCTAAGCTCTCGGAATCCTTAGGAAAAAAACATCTTATTCCAGCAAGGCAAGCAAAACAATATGGTACTGGTACTTATCCGTGGCAAAGACTTTCAGTCAGATTGCTGACTTCAAAAGGCTTAGGACTTACAAGTTCTGCCAGCAGTTACTCACCGCCACGTAAGGATGGATACAATTAAGCAGAAATGATGGCAAATCCTTATAGTTCGATGCATATAAAGAATGAGGAACATCATAGTTATTGTAAGATTAAAGCTGATGTCCTAGAATAACTGACATCCGATGGTTTTTTTATCATAAAAGCAGGCACATGATGGATCTAAAATAGAAAAAAATGGTTCTTTTTTGGTAAGTAAAAACCAGAATCGATGAGGTGTCATAAATGTCCTGAACCCCAATCCACTGACGACAAAATATATCTTGCAACGTATGGGGTAGACACACCTCATGTGTCATTTAAGAGTGACTTAATCCATTTCAAAGAAACTCCATCGCTGCTCACCACGTTCTTGATTCTGATAAGACGAAGTTCACGAAAATGTTTGGAAGCGGTATCATAAACATTGTCTTCCAATTTAAAACTAAAAGCTAACAATTGGCAATTCGTAAAATGACGGCATTCGAGAAGATCCAAGTGCTGTCTACAGTTGGCTAAGGCTATTGTAACCTCAAAACTCTTAAGAAAATTTATGGCAATTACTCTAAAGTAGAATCACGGCATTAAACACGTACTGACAAAAAAGTAACCATTACACCGGATGAAAACAATACTCAAGTCGCAATCAAATAAGTTAATGTCTGCTTTTAAAATCTAACATAACGTTGGATAAGTTGCTGGACAGCATGTATATGTATCATCCCAACAAAACGCGAAATTAAGTATCATGTCATAGCTTAAAATTGAGTTATCGTGCCATGGACATATTAGCGCCAGGGCACAAATGATTCCACACAATACGCATGCTCGCCGTGAACTCATCTGCTAAATCATAAAACCGATTCGAGACAATGAGCCAACAAAAAAATCCAATCAAAGGTTGCTCTCCAATCATCGATTCAACCGAGGAAACAGACATTAGAGCATCTCATATGCAATATATCAACGATTTACATGCATAACGCCACGACAAACCTCTGCATTGGCAGGCTGCTGCTCCTCAGTCTGGGGCGTCTTTCCCCACACCGCAGGAGGCGGCGCAGTGGTTGCATAGTAATCATCATCATCATCGTCATCAACATCTGCCCAAGATTTCTCCTTCAACGGCGTCGGGGCCCAGAAAACCTGGGGCTCGGGCTCCTTGGCCTGTGACTGGGCACCCGATTTCGACGACCCTTTGCCGCTCTTCGACCCCTTATCCTTATCCGACTTCTTCTTCTTCCTCAACGTCTCGAGCGCAGCAAACACGTTGGTGTTGTTGATCACCAGGGATCCCTCGTCCCTCCTGCCACCTCCACCAACCATGGTAACGCTCGCCGTATCGATTCGAGACCCACGAGCACAGATGCCGAAATCGAAGGATTTCCCAGACGATTTCTCCCACGGAGCTTTCAGACGCGGCGATCTGTCCGAAGGAAAAGAATCGGCTAGAACTACGGAGGGGGGGCGATCGGGGGTTATCGATCAATCCGAGCTCCGGCGAAGGGAAAGGAACGAAGGATGTATCCAGGAAATGACTTTACAAAATTTTTAGGATTGTTGAATTTTTTCGACGAATTTTTATACAGGTTACCAACCCTGTCAAAACGAACACGGAAACGCCAAACGCAAAACTGAAAACCGAAAACCGATGTAAAAAAAATAATAATAATAACAAAAAAAAAAAAAAACAGCTTGTTCGAGCTGCGGATTGGAATCGATTCGCGCGACGGAAATAGGGACGCGCGGCGACGGGGGAGAATCGGAGGTCGGTGGGGGGCCGCCGGAAAAGGAAAGGGGAGGAGGAGAAGGAGGTGCTTCCCCGCGCGGTGCCGGAGGGATTGCGGGAGGGCAATTCCGCACGGGAAGGCCCGAGAAGGCGAAGGCGGCGACGGCGAAGGCGGCGACGGCGAAGGCGGCGGCGGAGGAGACGAGCGCGGCGGCGGAGATTGCAGACGGGAGCGGGAGGGGAGGAGGAGGAGGAGGTTGCAGGGGACGAAATTAGGGTTTCGTGATGTTTCTCGATGGAGATGAGGAAGGGGGTGAGGTAGTAGGGATAACGAAGAAACGGAAGCGGACGCACGGCTATATATACGGGTTCCATTCTTTATTTTTCTTTTTATTTATTTATTTTTTTTTCTGGGCGAGGAATTTTTCACCTATTTTAGTTCTGCGGGACTCCAAGATACGGTGACGTTTTCGTGGCGTGCCGCGCGTTTTGGTTTGGATAAAGATAAAAAATCTTCCTCCGTTTCTCCGAACGGGCGGGCGGGTCGGGCTAATTTGTTTCCAGGGCCCATCCATTGACATGGACATGACGAGTTCTTTTCTTTTTTTTTCCTATCGGATCCGATTTCACGTTTCGCAAAACTGGAAAAGCAAATGATTGAAAATTCGAATACCGAATATGGAGAATTGATAATTTTAGACTCTGGAAATATTAGAAACTATATAGTTTTTTTTATTTTTATTTGTGAGTCATAAAATGGGTGATTTCTTTCATTCATTAATACGATAGCCACGTGATAAAGGTAAACATAATTTCAAACATAAAATATCTTGAAGAGGCTAAGGATGGGAAGATACCCAATTGAAAGAAAGTTTTTTGCTTCGGTGGACTTTTGCTACCCAATTGGTAGCTCGGTTTCCTTCCTTAGACAATTGGCTGGCTTTTCTTGACGAAACTTGCCTAAGATCCATTTTCCTTCACTTACTATGTTCCTTATGGCCCAAGGTTCTCCTTCTCGGCCCAAGATGCTTTCCACTCCCATCCAAATGTCACTTTCACAAAAAAAAAAAAATCTATTGTCTTATGCTGTATTGATCGCACATGACTCTCGGGTTTGTTGCAGAAACTTTAGCCCTTTCACCAAAGCTAGTGCTTTGGTTTGAAGAGACGACTCTATCTTGGTCTTGCTCACAAATCCACCTTTCACTATCCCACTCGAGTTCCTCAAGATCCTAGCGATTGAACACAATTTTTTGCTCCCCACCCACGAAATGTCCACATTCAGCTTTAGATTGTCATCGGATGGAGGTTTCCACTTTGTCTCTACTCTTATTATTCTAGGTTTTGATTTGCTATTCTGTGGGTTCCATTGGAGGTGGCTGTTAACTTATGATCATGCTTCTTCTAGTATGGCTTGAGGATCAAGTTGTTGCCCCCAAAACATAGCATTATTTGTGCCTTCCATATGAGCCAGAGTGGTGCCGCGGCTACCTTCGCTTCGAGTGGGTTGGGTTTTGCTTTGAAAACATCCAGCAACCATTTGTCTACTATAATTACATTTAGAGGGCTGTTGTGTGTCTTGAATATTGGGTCTCACCAGATTTTCCCTGTCCAACCACACATTAGAAGCATATGTTCAATCGTTTATGGGTGTTTTGAGCAAAGCGAGTCTACTAACACTCTTCTCTTGAAGAGTTTTTTTCGTGTGGGTAGAGTGTCTTGGCATATGCTCCATAGAAGATTCACATTTTGGGGGAAACTTAGAGATTCCATAATTTTATCCATAGTTGTCTAGGAGGCTAGTATGAGGCTATTGCCGTGTTTGGATTTGGCTTGTTGGACTTGGAATGCTCATTGTTGTAGTTGCTTTTAATTGTGTAGCTTCTGATTTTGTTTGTTGTCCAACATAGACATCTTAGGGAAAGAGCTAATCGGGATAGCTAATATTTCTTTGATGACATTCTCCGCGAAAAGATTCTACAATATTAATTCTTTTAACTCTCCCGTTCCTTCATTAATCAGGTTTGCTACTTCGTGTGGATCATCCCTATTTGCAAGACCCCCAATTAAACTCGAGTTTAGCCATCTCCCACCAACCTTTTAACTTCCAGCTCAATTATTTCTCTTCCCACTAGGATGCTTTGTTAACTCCAAGACGGGCGGTGTTCATTTTTGGCTTTATAAAAATCTCCATCCAAAAAATATATCCCTTTAGGAACCCGACTCCAAAGTGTTGAAGGATTTTGAGATAATCTCCAAACTTGTTTGCCTACCATAGCTTTGTTAAAGATTTGCAAGTCTTTGAAGCCTAATCCTCCTTCATCTTTCCGGAATTTCATCACTTCCCATTCTTTCTATTGCATTCCCCTTTTTGTATCACTTTGTTTCTACCAGAAAGAGGCTACTCTCTTCTTAATGGCATTACACACAAAATTTGGTATCTTAAAGATCGACATAGCATATTGAGGAATAGCTTGCACTACGCTCTTAATCAAGACTTTTTTATCAACTTTTCACATAATCTTTTCTTTCCATCCCTCTATTTTTAGGTTTACTCTTGCTAATATCCATGCAAATATTTCTTTCTTTTACTAACCCCAATCGGATGGTATGCCAAGGTATTTCCTCGTCTTCTATATAATTGGGACACGCAACTCTCAAGCCATATTCCTCTTCAAATTTAGGGGGCAGCCATTGCTGAAAGCAACTCCTAATTTGTTCAAATTGATAGATTGACCATTGCAAAACAAAATTGATTTAAGATAACCATCAAGTTTTGGCATTCCTTGATTGTTCCATTCAGGAAAAATAGCATCATCAGCAAATAATAGATGTGATAGTGTAGGATAGTACCTGTCAAGAGTGATTTGTTTGAGGCTTCCATCCACTATGGCCTTATGCATCATTCGCTATAGAACATTGGCCGTTAGTATAAATAGATAAGGGGATAGTGGATTGCCTTGTCTAATTCGACATGAGGGTAGAAAATATTACGTAGGTTCTTTGTTTACTTTCACACTGAACGATACAATCGAGACATAATGCATGAATAAGTTGACCCAACGCTCACAAAAACCCATTTTCAAAATAGATGCTCTCAAGAAGTCTCATTCTATGTCATACACCTTTTGCATGTTCAATTTAAGGATGGCTTGGAACTTCTTCTTTCTTTTCCTTACCTTCAATTGATGCAATACCTCATGGACTATGAGGATATTATCTTGAATCCGACGGCCTTGGGTGAAAGCACTTTGTTCTATTGCTATTAACTTGTGGAGCCATGGTTTTAGCTTATTAGTCATCACTTTTGAAATGATTTTATAATTAAAGTTGCATAGGCTTATATATCTAAATTGACTTATTTCTTTTGGGTTCTTAACCTTTGGAATAAGAGCAATATGGGTCTTATTTAATTATGGGTTGAGGATACCTGTATCAAAGAAATTTTGAACCAGCTGAAGTACATCCTCCTTGATTCCCTTCCAGAAGTACTAAGGCTTTAAATGTCCTAACTTAAAAACTACTTCCTTGATTTCTTTTATAGTGTCATTTGCAATCAAACTATCATTTATCTCGTTTCTAGCCAAGCTCAAGCATTGGTCTAAGATGGGTTGGAAGTTTTGAGGTTCTACCAATACATAAAGGTTTTGATAGAAGTCCCGTATGTGATTTTTAAGGGTGTTTGGTTTTTTGGACCAGTTTTCTTCATTAATCTTCAACATTATTATCCTATTTTGTTGCCTCCTTTGAACCGTTGTTGTATGGAAGTATTTTATATTTGTCTCCTCACTATAGCCATTCAATAAGAGATCTCATCCCCTAATACATCTCCTCTTGTCTCCTTAGTTTTTCCATTTGTGCCACTATATTTTGGATTTCCTTTTTGCTAGTGGTTGCCCCCGATCTATTATTTATCTACATTAATTTCCTTTTCAGCCCTCTAATTTGGTATGATGTGTTGGAAAACTTTCCCCGACTCTATAATGCTAGCTCTTTTGACATTTTTTGGACTTTTTCTAGAAAAACTCGAGAGGTGAAACTATTCCTCCTGCCATGTACTTGTAATAATCTCCCCACGTTCCTATTCTTCAAGTCAGTAAGCCTCAAACTTAAGTTCTTTCTTTCTTTTGTTCTGAAGTGGATGAGAATAGAGCATGAGTGGACTATGATCCGATCCAACAGCAGGTAGTGCCACAACCTCTGCATTTGGAAAAGCTACCCTTTATTCCATTGTGCATTACACCTTGTCCAACCTATTCTTGATTAGTGCACCTCCTTCTCTATTGTTTGTCTATGTCCAGGCGCAACCTTTACTCTCCACATCCATTAAAGGACAGTCATTCATGAATTCTCAAAAAGCTGCCGTTCTATAATGGTCAACCTCTCTTTTGCCTACCTTCTCCCAATTATACAAGATTTCATTACATTTGTCCATGCATATCTACCGAAGTTGGTTAATTACCTGGAAGCCTCGTATTTGTTGCCAAAGTGATAGTCTTTCTCGAGAGTTTGTCAAAGCATGGAGGAAACTAATTCTCATTCATGTCTCACTTTCTGGATTTTTGTATTCCAATTCGATGAATTCTTTTGAGTTGAAGATCACTTTGATTTCTACTTCTTCATCCCATGTAATGATCAAGCCACCCACCATTCCTTCTCGTTGTTCTAAATAGGAGTGTGGGTATTTAAGGATGTGCATGACAAAATTTCTGGAACAGAAATTAATTTTTGGCCATAAATTGAGAAGTTAAAAATTTTAGCTTCTAATTTGTTCTTCAAATCAATTTTTGGAATGGAAATTTGTTCCAGAAATAGAAAAATCAAATTGCGTTACCAACGGATTTCTGTTCCAAACCTGTTCCGAGGAATAGAGAAACAATTAAATAGAGAAGTAAAAATTTTATCATGTGCAGCCTTAAGCCGTCTTCTTATCCTCTCCACCAACAACTCCTTACTTTTTGTTTCCATTAGAAACACCAAGTTGGGTCTTTCCTAAGCCACTATGGCTTTCAACTCTTGGAACGTCAAAGGGTTGCCCAACCTTTGATAGTTTTAGCTTAAAACTCTCATGTCCTCTCCGATGGCTTATTAGGGCTAGCTACCGTAGCCCATTCATTTCATTCCCTTACCACCTGAATAGGAGTATCTAATAACTCCAAATCATCTACTAGTGCAATGATAGAGTCTTGAATCCTCATTTGCTTTTTTGCTCTTTCAAAACATTGGCTTTTCTTGACACTTGGCTCCTTGATCTTGAGAACTTTAGCAGTGAGTGGTTTGAATAACACTATTTGTTTGCCTTTGCTTTCCTTTTCTGCTACAATTGGGACTGAAACTCCATCATACTCCTTTAGTGAGGGACTATCACTTCTTTATTTTATTTTATTTCTAGTTGGAGTTGGACTCTTTACTCTCTCTCATCGTAATTTCCTCTTAGTTGGTTGAATTTGTGTTTCTAAAACTGATTTTTCTTCTTCATTTTGTTGGGTTATCACCCCATGGAAACCTTCCTAATGAGGACATTTTTCATGCACTTCAACTTCAGCCAAGCTCCATATTTGCTTGCTTTATTTTCAGTCCATTTTGTTTGCTCATACAAGTTTCTTCGCAATATGAGGCATAATGACACATTCCCCCGGATGAATAATAGTAGTGGGTAGCGGTTCATATTTATATTACACCCACGAAATTCTTTCTCCTAAATTAATAAGAGTTTTGGATCTTAGAGAGGCCAACAAGTCCACTTCAACATTCACTCTCCCTGATTTATGGGGTCTGCCTCCTTTAGCATCTACCTAAACTTTCAATATCCTCCCAATCTTTTCAAAATCAGAATATACATCTTCCAACACCCATCCTAGAGGTATTTCTACCATTTGAACCCAAAATGCACATTTTGTGAAATCATAATAATGCTTGGGTATATCGGCCACACATTATTTCAACACTAATAAATTACTTGCAAGGGACCAAGGTCCATGATTTTAAACTTTTTTTTTTCTCAGTCTCTAAATTAAACAAAAATGAGTAAAAACTCAGCTCTTTCTGACTACAAACAAGGAATATAAACGGTTCATGTGCAAACACGGACAAAAAATATTGGAATTTTAAATACTTAATTTTGAGTGTTGATGATTTTCAATTTTGAAAATAAAAGAAATTATCCAATAATAACTTAAAATTGAGCACTGAGTATTATTAATATACCTTAAATATAATTGAGATCAAGTATACATTTTAACAATATAATTGACAAGATTCAACTTGCCATCGGTTACCTTTTCTAATTAATGAATTAAGTGATATATTCCTTACTTGCCCTATTATGTGATTACTTAAGTTAACTGAAATTTAAAGTCAACCATAGTTGCAATTGTCAAACAAGTTTAGTATTACTAATTGACTAAATTTTTAATTTTAGCACTTAATTAGATTATCAAACAAATAAAGTATGCTATATATTTCAAATAGGATTTTGCTTCTAAGAAAATAACTTTTGGGATATGCCAATGTTTTAGTTTGAATAAGAAAATTTTTCCTCTATTTCTCCAAACAAAGTGAGCTGGTTCAAATTGGGATCGTGGGTCGGGCTAATTTGTTTCAAGGCCCATCCACCAACAAAAGAGACATTTTTTTTTTGTCGGTCCGATTTCTTATTTGATAAAATTGGAAAAGTAAATATTGGAAATTTAATGTCAATGATATTTACAATTGTCAAACAAGCTTAGTCTCACTAAGGGTTCGTTCATTTCGGAAAATGGGCAATTTCCGGAAAATATTTTCCCATAAGTCATTTTCCAGGGAAATAATTTTATTTTCTGGTATTCGGTTAAAATCTGAAAAATATTTCGGAAAATATTTTCCGGTGTTTGATAATGAAAATATTTTCTAAGATTTTACCACTTAGGCATACATCACTTATCGACCTATAAATCTGTCAAATATGAACTTGCATTTAAATCCAAGCAAACTTGCTTCATTTTTTTGTTCCCTCATTGTTGCCAAATGTTCATCTATTCTAAAAATGTTCGTATAAATTTTAAAAAGAAGCAAAAGAGAAAAGAAGCAAAGCATGTACAACCCTAATGAGAATCTTGAGTGGCCTGCTCTCCCCCTACGCCTTTTGTGTTCAAATAAACAAAAGAAGAAAGAAGCCTTTACTTGAGCAATGTATAACTGTAGGGTAAAGTAAATAAAGAAAATGATAAGCAATAGTGCAAAGTGTGAGTTTGAGATCGACAAGCTTGAGGTTTGCCTAGGCCGATGACTAGCCAAGAAAGAAAAAAATGGGAAACAAAGAATAGAAAAAGAAAAGAAATAGAAAAGAAAGGAAATTAAAAATAACTCGAATTAAAAAAGAAAAATAAACTTAAAAAATAATTCGAATAAAGAAAAAAAAGAAGAAGAGAAGAAAGAGGATGAGGAAGTGATGATTTGTAGAAGTGTAAGATAAGAGAGATCAAGTGAGGAAAATGTTTTCCACTTTTCAAAAGTAGAAAACATTTTCCCATAATTTATAAGACTTTACATTTCTCCTAAGAAATTCATTTTCCATGAAACGAACACCGGAAAATCTAGAAAATGTTTTCCCGGAAATTATTTTCCGCAAAACGAACGGAGCCTAAGTGACTAAATTATTTGATTTTAGCACTTAATTGGATTATCAAACGAAGGAAGTATGCTACAAGTTTTGAGTAAGGGCGAACTTCTAACAATATGCCATTGCCAGACTCACTCAAAATCGATTTTCAAGCCTATGTATCCCGTGAGGGCCTAGATGGATTCAAGCCGTTAAGTACATGATCGGATTTGTTCTTAATCAAGAAAGCACATAAATAAGCTCTTGAAAGCCTCTCTAATAATTGATCAAAGGACAACGTGATAACCGATTTAATTATTAATATGACAAGACAATCATTCAAATGGGATGTCGTGATCGAAATGCAAGTTACATAAAGTAAATTGAACAATTTTTGTCATCTACTAGTGAGTCATACCATTATCTCACAAATTAATTGAACTTTTCGGTTGGCTTTTTTTAGCATAAAAGGATTAAACTCTCAAATTACGGTGATGAAATAACAAAAGAAGAGTGCTTTCGAAAATACTGTTTTTAAAAGACTCATCCTTCTCAGCCTACGCCAGATTTTTACAAACTCATTGAGTTGCTGCATCCTCACCCCAATGATTTTCCCATTTACGTTGAATTGTGTTATTGCATCGGATCGGGCATGTACTTAGTCAGCACTTAGAAAATATTATTAAAAAAATAGTCAGTCCCTAAAGAAATGAACATAACAGTGGTTCGTTGAAACAGGGTCTTGTTTAAGCTTTCCAAGGTGCTCTCGAGTGCTTAAGCTGCTTTTAAAAGCATTCCCAAATGCACCGGAAATACTTCAACAAAGGCAGGTTGTAGGAAAGGCGCAACAGTAGCTCACCACAAGACTGAGCTACTTAGATACTTCACCAAAACGTTAAAAGGAAAAGATAAGTGGAATTACTCTGCTGCATGAAATGTTTTAAGTACAAGCTTGCTGCATTCAAATACTCTGGAAAAGCAGGAAGACAATAAAAGTTTCATCAGTGTGTTTTCCAACAACTTGTACGATTGATTCACTGGCCAAAAAAATCTCTTACGATTATGTGCTTCATTACAGACAAAGGCAAATGAGAACCGAGCACGAAACACCAATACTGCCTCCTCACGGAAGAATATATCCGATAGGGGTTTGGAGGGATGAACAAGTATATCATAGTAAAATAAGTCCACTTATCTTCTCCTTTTAACGTTTTGAGCCAACTATGCCACAAAAAATAGAAAAACCATAAGGAAAAAAATCAATACAAAAAATATTTTGATCATCAGCCACCTATTTGATGATATGCTGTTAAGGTACTTCAGCAAGGCCCCTTGTGCACCCTCTACATTTGTGAGCGTGTCATCCATATTTTCGTCAATCCTAAAAGAAACAAAAAAGGAAGCGTAAAATGCCCATTGAAACAATGCCATAATGAAAATTTCCAATAACAGCATTTCATTTCCATATAACAGAAATCCTGACTGGCATTCCACTCTCATGGTGGAAGCAGGACAACAAGAATAGTTGAATAGCAAGATAAACTAACTTCTAAATTTAACACTCCTACAACATTTAGTAAAGTTTACATCACCAGATTAAACTATATGTAGGCCATTGTACATGTGCATTTGCAGGTGGTTCATTTCACAAACGAATTTCGAAGTTTCTTAGCACGACTCATTCATCAACTAGCCCCAATGATTCTGTCAGGATTTGGAATATCATCACATCAAATAATGTCACATCTCATTTAACCATTTACTTGTTTCGATGAAGTATCTTGCTAATGTTAAATTTCATTGGGAAAGACCTGATTCACAATACATAAAAATAAAACTCCCTAGCAATCCTAGAAGATACCCTATGCAGAAGATAACATCTACTTCTGGCACATGAACTTTCCTGACTAGTCGTCATGGTATCGGTAGCTAGTATGCAACCTAAACCGTGACAAACAGAAAGGAGATGAACAATGGTGATCAGAATTATCTGAGATAAAGCTAGAACCATTCAATGCTGGAATGCTCTCTAAAAAACTATTCCAGTATTCACTATAAAAGCAAATTTTCATTTGCATTAAGGTTCAGCGAGGTATTTAATATGTCATAACTTAATTCATGAGAAAAAAAGGAGAAGGAACAAAAAAATGCAGAAAGATTAGAGTTTAATGAACCAGACTAATGTTGTTATACCGAAACACAATGTGGTTACTGAGAAATAATTAAAACAGCTTGCATGGGAGATACTCTAGACAGGAAAAACACCTGATTGCAATCTCTCCCTGCTGAGAAACCAGGGTTGCCAGCTGATTAAAGATACTGCTCAACTCATGAATGGTAGATTCTACATTTTGAAGGGCCTCAGCTCTGCTCTGCATGTAAGTATCCTGCAAAGGAACCATTTGCTGTTGTTGCTGTTGATTTTGCTGCAGCAAAGGCTGACTCTCCCCATCTCCCTGCTTTCTGAGGAAGAATTACACGGGACATTAAAGGGCATATCAGCAAATGCATCATATACATGTAGCTAATTCCCCCTACCAAAATTGTATAAAATTGCACGACGAGCAATGCCAACAATCTCTTGACCGGAAAAAAAAAGTCAAACAGAGTCTGAGGTTGAAATGCACAAATTGGTTCCTCACATTATAATTGATTTGACACGTTCCGCATTTTCAATTTCTTCTCAGAAGAGAATGGAAATTCACTAAGAAGTTTGGTTATTTACACAAAGATTGATAAAACGTTGACATTAAAGAAATCATGACTACCCAACAAATTCAAAATGCAGATAAAATTATTTAGTTCATAATGGTGCAGGAAACAAAGCAATGCGGCCACTTGTAGCCCCTATGTCACCACATCCACATATCATGTTAATGGTTATTGCGGCACTAGGGGCATCGCACCGGCCCCAGAGACTAGGTACTTGTCATCCAATTAGCAGAGATGGATTCCAATCATAAGAGAGCTCCAGTATACTGCGTCCAATTACAAGGTGAGCGTGAAGAGCAAAAGTGAAAAATCGATCTTTAGCATGAAGGACAATCGAGAACATCCTTTGCATATACCTTGGATCCAGTACAGGGTTAATGGTTTATGATTCCAGGTATAAAATTGAGGAGAATACAGAGGGAAAATGCATGAGATTAGTCTTTCAATCATCATTATCAAATCAAAGCAAAAGTTACATTGCCTTCCATCTTAAAATTTCACAACTGCATTTTTCCTCTCTACTTTACTTCCATCCAAAAGGATATCTTTCTCCATTGTCTTTTCCTCCAACTTTACTCCCCTTTTCCTTTTCTCATCACTTGTTTTCAAAGGCATAATGGTAATGACAGATAAAGTCCAAGTCTATGACTATTTACCAATGATGAGTGATACATAACAATCTCCCACTAAGTTTGACATTATCATTAACAATTTAACTCAATCTCCCAATAAGCATGTGAAGACCTTCTCTACATAATATCAAACATGAACTGTAGCTAAAGAAGTAAAAATAACAAATTGGATATATGCAAATCAAAGACTAGTCTTATGGAGGAAATTATACAGGAATCAAAACTGATATTCTCTGAAGATAACAAAATAATTCTTCTGATGGCTTAGTAGGTGGAGGTTTCTCTCCCTAAATACATTGCAGCTCCAGTTCAAATAGATAGACAAGATTGTAGCAGCCCGATTCTAGAAAGAGTTTCAAATGACAAGCAATTCGACTCAACAGCAGGTCATGGGGTTTCTGATGTGATCAACAGCTTCAATCTCAAAGAACCACGCAGTTTGAGTGCAATTTAGATGCAATATCAATCATACAAAACAATCACAGTTTTTCCTAAGAAAACATGTACACTGCAGCTGTCCAAAGATAGGAAGAAGTTCATGCAAGAGTACCATATGAGTAATTCAGAACTCCTAACAAACATTCGGTCTGAAAGACGTAAGTGGAAAGCAGTTTGGAATGGCAGCTAGCAAACAACAGTGCAAAAGAATAAAGATTTTACCCGGGAAATGACGGGGATGACGATGACGACGAAGATGATGACCCATTAGCCCATGGGGGAGGCGGAGCTGCTGAGGCAGTAGCAGCTGTTCTGGTAGCCAGTGGACGTTGACGAACAAAAGGATTGACGGTTTCCTTGGAAGCAGTGGAAGAAAACAACTGTCTCCTATTTTCATGTACCTTCAAGTTCTACACATAAACAACAGAATATGGTTATGACTAAACGCAATGTGATTTTCCAAGACACGTGACTCATCAACTTAATTGAGTTCAGAATTAGCAAAACAAAATTAGTTCACTCTATGAACTAGGGAAGCATTCCACATATGAAATTCCAGCAAATGCTAGAGTTACCTCTGTTCGCATGGTTAAAACTTCTTTGAACTCTTTTGTAGCGCTCATCAATCGATTTTTCAGGTCGTCTACAACTGTGGTTGAATGACTAGTCGTGTCACTGGAGACAACACCCTCATTCCGGGAATTGCTAAGGAACTGAAGATCTACCACAGCAGAGTTGAGAGCAGTAATATCCTGCTTGATGACTGCGGTAAGCTCCTGAATTTCCATAGTTGGATCGTCAAAAACCGAGGTTCTCTTTGCCACTGCAACAGAAATGTAGTTAATCGGTCATCTAGAGAAATCTTAGTGGGGCAACTATCTATAACGCAAAACCACAACCCATGCAAACTGTCACACCTTTGAGGTCACTCTAAACAATGCCAAATGTAACAATGCTACTTAGAAAAGACCAAAATATGCTTTGCCTAGCCATAAATAGGACATGTAATTATAACTGCAGATGAAGCAGCTGCTAGTTCTGAACAATTTGGATGCTTACATTTCGCCAACTTTGCAAGCTTCTGGGACGTCTGATGTATCCCAAACCCGATTTTCGAAGCCCTCCGATTGAACTCGGATTGAAGAGCAACTCCAGATCGCTGTTCTTCTGTCTTGGAACTGCTGCTCGGTCCATTTGGTCCTGGCCCAGAAGAAACCGACTTCTTCAATCTCTCCGCTATACTATGAAACTCCTGCGTCCGATCCCGAAAAGATGATTGCGCTGTCTTTACCGGCATTTTTTGAAAATTTCGACTCTGGTCTTGGAGACCTACTGAAACATAACCACTGCAACACAAAATTTCAAAGGATCCCATCAGATCTGCACGCATCATCAGCTCAGCAGCCAATGCAAGTACACAGCAATTCCCCAACCATCCAACCCCAACAGAGACCTAAACTAGGCTACAAGAAATTCCCAGATCCGGATCGAATTTCACCACTAACCGCACGAAAATCATCGTTTCGGACTCGCATTTTCGCTCCCGAAACCAAACCCGCACTCACACCGACCTCAATGCAAATCCAAGATTTCTACAGTCAAACGACCAAAAAAAAAAAAAAAAAAAAAAAACCAACTCCGATCCCAGAGACAGAATTCCATCACTCCTTGCTCCCTCACGAGGCAATACGAATGCCGACCGAACAAGAGCCGCGGCGTCGACGGATTAGAGAGGCGCTCACCTCCGAACCGAAGGATCGATCCAGGCGAAGAACCGCGAGATCCGAGCCCTAGGGAATGCTCCGAAGCCCTGCGCGCGACGAGACGCGACGTAATCTGGGGGGGGGGCCCTGATCGATCGAGGGGCGGAGGCCGCGGAGGATTCGCGAGATCCGGAGGGGGAAGGAGGTCGGAATTCGCCGCCGCGACGTGGCGATTCTCGGCGGTGGCCGGATGCGGGGATCGTCGGTGCGACGACAGAGAGAGAGGGGAAAAGTACGAAATCCGAAGATTTTAATTTTGCAGTCGCGACGTCCTAATTCTATTTGTTTTTGTCCATGGATGAATTTGTGGGCAAAACCGCAATACCAAAGTGGGTCCCCACAGGTCCACACGAGGTCCATCAGTTTTTTTATATATTTATGTTTTGAATTAACATAAATTCCAAACTAATATATTTATCGTAAATTTATCATTCATTAATTTTTATTAAATTATATTAACATTACAAAAATCATAAATTAGTACATCTATGGCGAATGGAGGGATGCACTTGTCAAATGCCATGTGTCATCCATATAAAAAATTTGACTGTAAAATTTAATGAAAGCTAATGGAAAGTAAATTTGGGGTTTTAGATGATTAAAAAATTAATTTTAGATAAATTTGTCATCATCATACTAGTCAAGAGTTTTTATTAGATTAACCATATATTTTATTTCTTTTGGAGAAATTTAGATATTTTCATGTTGGAACATAGATTTGTTAAAAGATCTCAAAACTAAAAAAATTACTTTGAACAAATCTACAAATAGAAGGGGAAAAAAGCCATGATTAACACAGTACATGTAAATTATACTTATGATGGTTGCTATAATTGCTTGAAAGTAACAATGTTCAATCGGTATCGAATCAAATAAGCGACCTAACGAAAATGGCATATTGATGGGGATTTAATTTCGGTCGAACGTAACGTATGCTACTCATTGTATTTGGCTCTTAATTTTGTCCAGTGATGCCCAATTTAAAGTCTTCGAAGAGTGATGATGTCCTTGTTAAAAAGAAGTAAAGTTTTGCAGGTTCGATTTTTTATTCGACATTCGACCGATCGCGTTCAAATAGTGAAAAGCCATGGTTAGCGACAGATTTTCACTCCATGCCAAATGACGAAACTAGCCTGCTAATTTACTCGAGATGACTTTTTTTTTTTTTTTGGGACCACATTTCACTTATGATTAGTTCATAGTTTTTTTTAGCATGAGTCGTTTTTGAAGTAAATGAAAATTGAAGAGACTAAAGGAAGGCGTATCTCCCTCAAATAGGAGAAAATATTAGGTATCCTAAAAGTGCAAAGTCATTTCAATCAACATGCGAGCTTCACTAAAAACAACGATGCGGACATAAAACCCCGGTAAAAAGAAAAAATTGGACTAGGAAAGCAGGGATTGTTGTTGCAGATCTAGGGTTTCTTGGGAGAGATGGCTTTGAGCAGAGCGGAGTGTGGAAGCGAGTCATCAATGGAAGATTAGACGAAAGAGCAGAGCAATTGCTTCTTGAATGCGAGTGGGGAGGGAAGGGGAGGGAAGGAGAAAGCTGAGCCTCGGGAGAGAGCACGATTTGGGAAGAAAGAGGTCGGGAGGAAGAGGCTGTGGAGTAGAGAGAGAGGCCATCGTCGGGAGGGAGCGTTGCTGTCGTCGGAGAGAGCGCGGTGGTCGTCGAAAAGAGCTTAATTTGGTAGAGAACGTCGTCGGGTCAGGAAAGAGGGGAGAGCGTGAGAAGAGAGAGGAAAGAGAAATGACGCAGAGTAATGACCCATTGAGTAAAGATAGAGAGAATTGGCGGGACTTTTAGGGTATCTATAATATTTTCTCCAAATGAGAAGAGTAGTACAGATAACCAAAACGGAATATACGAAGTCAACACGTGCATGTGGGGCTTGATCCGAAACGCCCCGTGGCGGCTGAGTCAACCGCGGCGGCGACGCTGTCGACTGCCCTGCAGAGGCGACGATTGTTGCGACGGCCGTAGTGATTGCCGGACGTTGAAATCACGTACGGCTCCTGTGCTGGAGACCTGCGGCTGTGACGACGCGGACCCTGATTTGGAGCGTAGGCTCGGAGGCTGCGCCCATCGCGGCTGCGTGGCCGGCCTCGGTGATGTTGGCTGCGAGGGGCGGCGATCGTTGCGACGGCCATCGCCATTGCTGTGTGTTGAAATTACGTACCGCTCCTGTGCTCGAGACTCGTGATGTCTGCGACGATGTCGACCCTGATCCCGAGCGCAGGCTCTGAGTCTGCAGCCGTGGCGACTGTGTCCGTGACGGCCATGGGTGTATGTCCATATCACGAATCGCCCCTGTGCTCGACGGTCGTGACGAAGGCGACGAGGCGGACCTCGAATGCGACCTCGGGCTTTGTGCGTATGCTGGTGGTTGCGACGCCCATCTGGCGAGAAAATATGCCGATGCAGTGCTAGAGCACTGCGGTTCTCTTCCGTTGTGTCCTACCGTGGACCGCTGCGACGGTGATGATGACCCGGTTGGCGAGTGCGAGCAACTCTGTCTCGACCACAGCGGCGATGGCGTGGACCTTGGTGGGGACGAGAGATTTTGCGACGGCGGTGACTGTTGTGGCCACGAGCATGGCTGCGTCGAACGCCTACTTACCTCCATGTCCCTCTTCACGATTCCGTCTATTACGACAGCTAACGCCAGCAGAACCACAGCCGCGATCATCGTAATCTCTCCCTCTCTCTTTCGGATACTTGGCGAGAAATCGGCAAGCGCATGCATTATGAATATTTCGTACAATTACTTCACTCTTACGCTTTCAAATTGCTTGAAGAATTACTGTCAGAAGGGTGTTTTCATCAATTGTACGGTCAACTAGCAGTTGGGCTGCCCCCCGTATAAAAGAAAAGGAAGAACGGCTAGCCTGCAGGTCAACGCATTACTTAGGAGATAGAAGCCATGGAAACAGCTCCGGCTTAAGCTATCTGTGCTTCTCTGATGTTCAATAGAATGCTGCAAAAAACATTCCTCCGTTGTGGCTTTATATACATTCTTCGACAGGAAAGTTGTCGGTAATTTTCATACACGAAGATGCGATTTAACTTAATCTGTTTGCCTTGCCGAGGAAACGTTTCGGGTGGCAGGCCAGCAAAATTCGTTTTCTGCTGATGAGGTAGTTTGGCCGGGCAATCCTGATGTATTGGATCGAGTTGATTGATAATGTCTGACGATCTTTGTCCTGTCATTCCAGGCAAAATGCATTCATGGACCCGCATATCCACTTGGAAAAAAAGAGTTGAGTACGAAAGAATGAGGCAATCCAACACCAGCCTTCGTACATGAACAGATTCTGCAGATAAGGCTGATAATCTTGGCCGAGCTAACTGGCCCAAAGAGAGACGTCTATTATGAACTGACAATCATGTTAAGGACAACAACGGAATAAACTGCAGTACACGTAGCAGGGATGAGTTTCGCAGTTACTGCCGATACAAACTTTACTGGGACTAATGGAAGCAGCGAATCATCGAAACAAGAGAAACGCAATAGCTACTGCCTTCTTGCATCCTATCCAGTAGCCAGCCAAATCGCCACGTGCCCTCCTTCATAATTATGGAATTGAGTTCCCCATGGCGAGTTTACCATCGCCTCTTAAAATAAAATGGGTTAGACCTGAGCAGGTCTTTAAACTACTCCGTTTATCGGAATCAACCCCAAACGTAAAATGGGGTAATGATAAACCTCCGGGGGTCCCAGGTTCTAGCTCGGCTGACCCTCCCTACCCCAGGGAGGGTCCCTTCATTGCCAGCGGCCTGGCTTGTTCCTTGGATTTTGTAATCAGGGTTCCTAGGATAAACTCCTACCCAGTGGTTAAGGCTGCATGGGCTTGGCCAACATTGCAAGTGTACGCAAATCCAAACTAATATTCACATTGTGAGGCAACCGTAATCATTGGAAGAATTATTCAAGGCCCCTATAGAAAAATGCAATGTTCCAGGGGACAGAACCTTGGTGTTATGCTAATCCTCATCATCATCAAACACGACCCTCAATCTTCTCCCACCAATAGCCTTTTGGGCTATAGCAGTAGAGGGAACGTCATCACCTGAATCTGCCAACTCATCATCCATTTTCTCTAGTGGTGCATCATTTGCTTGTTCGATGGGTGAACCAAGATTGTCACTGATGCTGCCAGTTATTTCAGCTTCAGAAGTGCCCTTGGAGTTTAAACTGTTCAAGAAAACACTGTGTTCCCCCGTGGCTTCAACATTAATGGGCCAGTTTTGTTCATCCCTGGTGCAAAACAAGTTTAATCTGCTTGAGAGAATAATCCAAGCCAGTTTGACCCGAGCGGGTCAATGCAAATCCACATCCATACAAAATATGATGCAAATTACACTATGAAATCTGTCGACCACGAGTCCTCCCCGTTGCTGCAAAATTTAAACACCATTGTGCTCCTGCTCAGACAATTCCAACTGCAACAATTTCAAAAATCTAAGTAAAGATAATAGACAACAGCAATTTAAAGAGGCACAGTACTTGTTCGATCACATGAGGTTATTTATACTGCAGGGAAACAGTTTCAGAGATAACCCTAGTTCTAAAAATTCCAGAATCACGAATCTGTTGCCTTCTTGAACCTTGGGTTAACTAATCGGTGGTAAACTAAGCAACATGAAACAAAAACAAGTTCAACCAGCAAGTGTATCTTACTGTCAAATGTTTGCCTATTCCAACAAACCCAACCCCCATCCTCCCCCCCCCTCTCCTTCTCAAAAAAAAAAAAATCTGCATGAGTGTTGCTGAGCTAAGAATATGACTTAAAAATGACCTTATGTTTCTTAAAAGGCCAAAATTAATTCATCTCCAAGCAGTCAATTTGCAGTAGCTCAGAGAGTCTTACCACTGCGGAACAGGATCATCACCAAGTTACCACCCTTCAACAATAGTCAGGCATGAAGTTCCACGGCTGTCCACATCTTTCTGGAAGCCTAGCAGAGGACGATTACACTGGAGCGAAATTTTGGCAGAGCCTGAAGCTTCTTGCAGTATCGTAAATCAACCATTTGGAGATTTAAGAGGCAACAAACGCTCTCAGGCAAGTGGGGAATTTGGGTATAGGACAGTTTTAGGACTCTCAAAGAGGATAATCCTGCAAGATCAGAGTCCATCTGAATCTCCAAATTCCGGCAGAGAGAAAAATCTACCTCTTCCAACTTTGGCAGATATTGTATTGCTTCAGGAATTTCTTTTATGTGCGTACCTTCCATCTTCAGCACTTTCAAATTTTCCAAATGCTTAACTGAATGAGGCAATTCATCAACTCCCGTGTTAGACAGGTCCATAAACTGCAGATCCTTGAGCTTTCCAATGGATCGTGGAATTTCAGTTAATTTCTGACAGTTCCTTAAAGATAGGCGTTGGAGTTTCTCCAGTGACCCGATGGAAACTGGTATGGTCTTTATAGCAGCTCCATCCAGTGCAAGATTAGAGAGAGATCGTAAGTGATCAATCTCATATATTTGTTCTAACCTTGCACACTTGCAAGCACTAAGAGTCTCAAGTTGCTCCATAGAATCTTTTGGAACTGAATCTTATCAATAAAAGTCCCATCGATCACAAGCTCTTTTAAAGCTGTCATGAAACCCAGATCTGGCAGCTGGTCCACATTACAAGACTTCATATTTACGGAAACTAAGCTGCCTAGGTTTTTAAAGGATGGACCAATCAAATATAATTTGGAACAAGATTCCAGAATCAATCTTTCTAGTTTGATTGGAGCAGGAAATTTTGGAGATTCTAGTAACTCAAGACAACCTGTTAGGTTCAAAACTTTCAATTTCTTCGCCTTCTGCAAATCAATGAGACGATAAAAAATAATGAGTTCTTGAAAATCGTAGGATCGGCAAGATAAAAGTAAATGTAATCTCTACCTCTCCGATCAGCTCCCAACCTCTCCAACCTTGATTTACCCGGCTCCATGACAGATCAAGAATGATCAAGTTTTCAACATTGAAATAGGGAAGTCCCGGGGTCTTTTCAGGGCACATTTGCCAATCCAACCATCTTAAGTTTGCAAGAAGATTCTGAAGATTGCCTTCAATATATGCACAGTCAAGTTTAAGGAACCTTAAATTCCACAGAGGATAGAATGCTTCACAAGATAAACAAGCATCAGTTCCATAATCAAACATGAGTTCAAGTGCTTGAACTTTTTCAGTGCCCTGTGAATTAAACAAAAGTTAGCTGGATGAGAAAACCATCAAGAAAACGTAGAAAATGATCATTGTCTAAGTTAAAATGACTGATTGAAAGACAAATAAATAGAGAAAGGCATCAACATTGTCCACTCGAGGAATCATTTGTTGTCCTTGCATTTACCTTCCTTTCCTTTAGTGTGGCTAATGCTTCCTCGTGATTCCACAACCTGCTTCGCCTGAAAGGCTCTTCGGGGTTCTCCTTCCGTACTAATTCCCTACCAAAGTTTCTTAATTGGTCATGCATCCACAGCTCATTATTCTCTCCCACTTTCACCAAAGACCTGACAAGAAGAGCTTCAATGCCCTCTAGAGGAAAAAATTTACAGTCATCCCACATGTAAATGGCAATTCTCTTGTCCCTTCCAATAAGAAAACATGCTACATCCAGAAATATCTTTCTCTGATTTTCATCTAAATCTTCATAACACATTTTCAACACCTTTTCAACTTTCTCGTGAGGAGCATCTTTCAATTTCTCCAATGTATCTTCCCAAACTTCTTTTGGTTTTAGAAATAAGCAAGAACCCACCATTTCCAGAGCTAAAGGGAGCCGACCAGTAGCTGATATAATGGCTCTAGAAAGAGTACGATCGACCTCTCCGACATAATCCTTCCTGAAAGCATGCTTACAAAAAAGTTGAAGAGCTTGACCTTCATCCATTGCCTCAACCTCATATGTTTGAGTTATTACTTTGACCTTTTTTAAGACATCTTTTTTTAAAGATGTCACAATAATTCTGCTTCCAGGACCATAACCGGTAAGGTCACCCGCAATTTGAGTAAGCTGTTCAGAATCACCCACGTCATCAAGAAAAATTAGAACCTTCATATTGCTGAATCTGTGTTTGATAAATTGCATAGCCTCGTCAGAAGTACTGAACTCTCGACTTTCCCTCTTTACAAGTTGAGATACTAAATTACATCGCAATGTCTTGAGCCCTTCAACCTGGGTATACTTTTCTCGAACATTCTCGAGATAGGCACAGCCATCAAAGAGATGATACAGTCGGTTGTAGACAATCTTTGCAAGAGTAGTTTTGCCAACCCCAGGCATACCGCATATTCCAACAACGCATCCCTTGTTGCTAAATGTTTTAACAGCTTGTCCATCACGAAAGTCAACATCAAGCTTCCTCATAATCTCTTCTACATGATGGTCGATTCCAACTAGATATTCAGTCACGACTAGGTCAGGCTTCTTTAATAGTCGCAAGACGTCTGAGACTACTAGCTGTATGAGCTTGCCATGATGCCTGCCAATGTAAGTAATGAGAGAGCTATGACAATTTGTACTTATAATGACTAGACAGTAAACAAAATGTAAGACAAGGAAGATTGAGTTAAAGACTATGCAATACAATGTGTGAAAATAAGATTTGCACCAGTTAACCCATAGTTGTTCATTTAATAGATGATATCAAAGTTGAATTTATCATAGCATTTGTTATAGGTAAGGATAATAGAAACTAGTAAATTCTTCGAGAAATCCTTTTACTTTTTTACAACCTAATGCAGATTAGGTTAAACAGTAATGAAATCATGCCAAGATTAATCCCTTCTAGGGATTAAGTGTAGTATTGAGTATTGACTGAATGATCTATGGAATAACTTGGCTTACTTTACTAGGATACGATCATGTAAGTATCTGTTGTGTACCCTCGGCTTTTAATTTTGAAGAACGGACGCATTTAGCATGTTCAGAAGGCCCACAGGAAAACAGACATAACAGCGATAAATAATTACAAAATTTCTGACTTCTTCTTTGGGGCCATTGAAGGTCTCAAAATATCAGAACTCTGATCGGCTTAACTTGTGACAAGATCTTAGACATAATCTTTTCAGTGAATGTGTAAATTGGGACAGTGAGTGCATTTTACTCAAGGCAGAGCCGTGTAGTACAAGACAAAAGCAGCGGAGATTGGATTACCCATCATTCATTTCAGCCAAGTTCAACCCTTTCATTTCTCCAATATGTCGGAGAGCCTTCTTCCACGCATCGACCCTCTCCTTGCCAACTCGCTCATTCTTAACAAGTTCATAAAAGAACTCTCCAAAAGATCCCATAAGGTGTTTTACATCAGAGATACCAACGTCATAGAATATGGGAATTATCATTTGCTCGTTGTTTTCTCTGCAAGCTAACATTTGCTGCAGCTCCATGAGGCAGCTTTTGCTGGAAGCATAATTCTTCGAGATGATGGGTATGGCTATCTCCGATTGCTTGATCGCCTCAATGAGTGACGGCTTGATCATTTCTCCAACAAGTAACTCTTCATTGTCTCTGAAGACACGGATCCCCATTTTTTCGAGGCTGTGGTAGAGGCAATCTGCGAATCCCTTTCGAGTGTCTGGCCCTCGGAAACTCAAGAAAACCTCGTAACTTCCCGAAAAGGTGACAGAAGTCGGTGAAGATCGCGATGATTCATATGATTCCTGTTAAATCAAGGGACCATAATTTATTCCGTAACATGTAGTTTCCTACCTAGAGGAGACTAATTCCCAATTTTTCGATCCTCATTAAAAGTAAAAGTTGTAAGTCAAATGACAATGCATTGCATAACACTCTCGTATTGTCGAGCAAAACTCCAACAGCATCCAAACATCTTTCTACTCTTAGAAGTGTAAGAAAAGAAGATCTCAAACGAACTCAACAATGTTATCCCTTATTCAAGCATTTTCTGAACAAACTTATAAAATGGGAAAACTACTCTACTAGACGATCATGTCAGTTGTAACCAGCATTGGAAGAACTAAGCTAGGTGCTGAAATCAGACGTTGGGATGCGACACCCACCGCGTTTCTTCTGCGCTTTCTTGCAAAGTCAACGATGTCCGCTACGGCGATCAAAGCCCAGAGAGCTCCGCTTGGTATCTCGAGAGCGCTCGAGAGCGCGATGAACAGTAAAGCCAGTTTCCATACCCGCGGCGCCGAGTTCATCTTGTTTGCCGTCCCCTCCTCTCTCTCTCGCAAACTCGAGGGACAGGCAGTAGATGGCAGGAGAGTGGGAATACGATCGACAGATCTAACTCCCGTCTCCGGCAGGCGCTGGAGACTTTTATGCAGTCAAGCACGTGGCAGTTTCTAAGACCGTGGACTTCAGGCATTCTTTAAGTCAACATTATTCACCGTTTCATTAAGTTGCTACAATCCCGGCAGTCCATTGAATATCGTCCCTTGCCCTTTGTTTTCACCGATCTAATTTAGTAAATTCATTTTTCCGTCTCGTTTGGCTCTTATTTAGCTGCTCGTTGTTGAGTTTTTTTTGCTCGCCGTGTTGAGTAAAATTTCTTGCATCTAAAATTTCTGTGAGAATGTATCATCAGTCCAGCTAACATGATGCCCGCTTCTCTGAAATTCGTCGAGGGGTCTTTTCTCCCTAGGTATAAATATAAATTTGGGAGCTTGTTTCTTTCGAATTAAATTTAGATATGATAATTCTTAGAGGCACTCATCTTATGATGGTTCGACATGCTGTTATTGTGGTCATCTTCGCACGACGATAATGTTAATTTTACTGAATTTTCTAAGAATAAGATCTCGGTATATACCCATCACTAAAGATTTCAGTGATAGATTGATGCTTAGGTTTTGTTTTTGTTGTTGCTATGACAGTACTTGTCTTCATTCCTCAAAATGTCTACCCGAGTATTGTTTTGGTCATTCCAAGCCTCTTAACAATATCCTCGCATTCAAGATCATCTAGCAAATACGCTTCAAATCGGAACTCCTTTCTTTTGGCAATCTTGGGTATAGAGAAAAAGGAGAGGGCTATCATTATAGCCGACAAAACCAAGGTCTCCAAATTGGGAAATAACACTCTCCATTTAATATTACATACAAATCTATCCAGTCTCTTCCTTACTGAAGCTTCCATTCTTTATTATTAACCTAGGTGAAAGCACATCATTTACTTTCGACATCCATAAGAGAATGCTCATTCAACATTTATGGAAAAGCCAACAATCTATAGTGGTCCATCTCTCTTTTTCCAGCCTTCTCCCAACAGTATAAAATCTCATTGAAGTCAATGGGAGACTATTAGCATGGTGGATGGACCACTTCTGCCGTAAACTGAGTCGCTCTTGGAAAATTGGTAGGAACCATGGAAAAGATAAATTCGCATTGTTGTACCACTAATGGGGTCCCTCTAGGTGATATCATTAAACTACTCTAAATTATCCTCCACTCCCACCGAAACCTCGCCCCACATGACCGGTAATCCCAGGGGGATTGATAGTGATTCGCCCGATATAATGCCTTGGGGACGTGGCACCTGACTCCCCCTATAGCTAAACCAATATTTATCTTCCTAGTTTAGCAAGGAATACGTATTGGATGCAAATTGTGCAATCCTGGGATCTCCATAACTAGAATAAGAACATGCATAATTGAGTAGAAAGATTAACGCACATGTTTTGGGATCCATCGTTCTTTAAAGCGGAAGTAGAAAAGGGATTATTCACGCATCAAGGGAATTACCCACGCATCAAATCCTTCTCCTCTATTGCCCTCCGTATTACTAGCTTAATGAGTTGGCCCCCTCACGTTTAGCGTTAGGTAAACACTCACTCCTTAGGTGATGATACATATAAGAATTAGGGTTAGAGGAGAGACTTGAACATTATTTATAAAGTTTCCAGTTAAGCCCCCTTATTACGGGCTAGACTTAACTCGGCTCACACTAGTTAGCATCATATTAGATTAATTAAGAAACCTTCTATCTTACCTTAAACCAACCCTGTTTTACGGTAATCGTAAAAACAGTAAATTACAATATCAATTAATGTAGTCCACATTAGGAAAACTCTTACATTCTTCCACTTGGACTATATTAACTGAAATCGTACCGTATGTGCGCACATTGGTCAGAGATAATTCTTAATAGTCAATTCTATCCCATAAAGTCTTAAACACCAAATCATGGCAGTAACTGCATGTATACATATAGAGCCTTCCATGGTCACGAATGTTCTCAACTTTATTGATATGGATTCAATATGGTAGTGTAGCAAATGGAAAACATCTCTCATAGTGAGATCTCACTTGTCAGTCATCATTCTCTTACCTTAGGCGTCACAAAAAAACTTGTGGTATTAAAGAATGTCTTTATGGTTCTAATGAATCCACGTATGTCCTGTCTTTATGATTAACTTTTCTTTATGTATCACAAAACATATGCACAAGGCTAATAATCGGATGCCCCTAGCCTTCACTCAAGGTTTATACAGTACCTTGAGACTTTATTAATATGTGTTCAACATAATAACAACACATTCAAAAATATTTTATAGTTGATACATATAAAACCGTTACTAAATGTAATAAACACAGATGTGAACTTTATTAAAATAAAGCCAAAATAGCTCCCACTAAACAACAGTATCCCAAGATGCTCCTAGGTCCATGCTAATGACATGTCGATCAAATACACATGGGCGTAGGGCTTTAGTTAGTGGATCTACAACCATATCATTTGTGGAAATATGTTATATTATAACGTCACATTTCTATACCATTTCTTTATGGTAAAAAATCTTTGACCGTAATATATTTAGACCATTTGAGACCTCTATTATTAATAATACTACAAATTTATTGTCTAAATACAACCATATGGATCTATCCATAAAGTTAAAAATAGTCAACCCCTTCATGAGGTTCCGAGCCTAATGGCCCAAGTAACAACATAAAAAAAATGTTACAAACTCTGCTTACATAGTAGAAGATGACATAAAATTTTATTTATTACACTTCCTACTAATATAAATATGTATTATGTTATTGATCACATATCATCTTAACGGCCGGCAAAGTTTATATCTGAATACCCTATTAGCTGCAAGAATTGAACATGTTTGTAAATTAGCATATAATCTCTTGTCTTATTTAAGTATCTTAAAATCTTCTTGGCAGTTCTGAATTTAACTGTTATTTGCCTAGAAGTCCCACCGCAAAAACGATATTTAGTCTAGTACAAATTTGAGCATACATTATACTTTCAAGTGCACTGACACAATGTACACCATTTAATTAAATTTTCTCAATATCTAAATCAGGATAATGTAATGAATTTGGTCCATCACCCTTAACAATATGAGCAATTCTTGGCTTACAATGATGTATATATAATATTTCCAAAATACGATCATTAAATGTCATTTTGAGGTAAATCTAATAAAATATGGTGAAAACAATCCTTATGGACCTTAGTGCAAAGAACAAGAGATGCCTCAAGGTCACTACTTGTAAGTAAAATATCATGTACAAAGAGTATGGAAAAAATAAATTTCTTTCCACTGACCTCGCAGTATATATATTTATATTTTGTTCCCAATTGAATAAAATAATAACCCTATGAAAATTTAATAATATTGTCTGTAAATTTTCTTAAAATATGAATAAAACTTTTCAATCTATGCACAAGTTTACTTGAAACATCTATTGCAAAATCCTTCAGTTGTATTATATAGATTTTGTATCCATTTGGCGTAACTTCATATCAAAATAAATTATCAATATCACGTTCACTCTAAAATAATCTTAAAAAATACTAGAAATAAATATTTATTTCTTTACTATTAACTATCCACTCCTCTTTCAGAGTGAAAACTTTATTATTTTTTATGTCATCTAATCACATACTTAATTGAGGATAAGAAACAACATTTATTTATGTCGCTAAATCAACCATGTAGTAAATATTGCAGTCATGCTCTCATAAATAAACTATATAGTCTAATGAAATAACTGATCATCTTTTCCTAACAAATCTCCTGAGTAAAGTTACAACTACTCCATTCTCTACTTGAGAGGTTTGAAAAAATTTCATCATAACTATATCAAGAATAATATCTTGAATCTTAACAAGTTTAGTTTATGGTATAGGAGATTTCACAATTGTTTATACCACAATTGCTTGTGTAGGCAAAGACAAAGACACAGTGATCTTCCATCGTGCTATTATCCTTAATAGTCTGAAAGCAGCTATTTTCTACAATTACGTCGAATTGTATAAACTTTATAGTATGTGATTCCATAATCTTATACCTTCTTTAGGGTCATAAAATTAATACCCTTTTGAATAATCTGAATAAGATACAAAATAATTCAAAGTGGATCTAAATTCCAATACACTTAATATTGAATTAAATAACCTGATTCAATGGCACCTCTAAATTTAATATGATTCTAGTAATTTATGTCCAGTCTGTAACTCAAAAGAAGTTTATGAAATAACTTTGATAAGAAACACCTTTTGTATGTGAAAATGTTGCTAGAAGATTGGATAAATTAGTCTTACTAATCATATTCATCACCATGTTCAATAAGGTGCATTTATGCCTTTCGGCCAAATCTTTTTATCAAGATTTTCAGGCATGGTAATTAAGTTACCACCCCAGAATCTATCAAGTATTTGACAAATGACCCTTTAAGCTATTTCGCATTGTCATACTCATCAAAATACTCACGGCTATTATTAAGCCTGACAACCTTTTAAGACTAATTGTAATTGTTTTATTTTAACTTGGTAATTTTACTTCCACAATAATCTATAGAAGTCTTTAGATAACCGTTAAGAGTAGACATAATACCAACATTGTCAACTTTTCTAGTATTCCTTTAAACATGTGTGAGATTATTCTTTAAATAGAAAATTTTTGGAAACAACCTCTTTAACCATATACGAGATGTATATGCCATTAGAACTTAAACACAATCTTTGTATATGTGTCCTAATTTCAATATTAGATAAAACATAACTTCAAGCCATTAAAACTTTTATCATCTTTTAGTAGTGTAGTCAGTAGACAAGTCACTTTTCAAGTGTTCCAAAATGAAATGTTTCATGGACAGTAAACAAATTCTATTGCTCTTTTTTCAAGCAATAAATTATATGTCCATAACTTAAAATTTGAAGTAGTAAAAATCTTAATAATAGTGGAGTTATTAATTACAAAAAATGTGACTGAAAAACAAGTAATGTATATAATTAGCATCATGTGAGCACCGTGTAATTTGATATATAAGTACACATCCATAAAGTTATACGCATAATCATATAATCACATTTGGACAGAATACATGATATGCAGTTGTACACTCCTCACATGATAGGGGTTATGAGAATATATTTTAATCTTTGTGAATTCATCACCTTTGGACATATGAACCACAATAATCGGTCATGCCTCCCCCACATCATCATGCATCCCTTCATGAACTAATACACAATCACCTCATTTGAGAGTATGACCACGCATTAAATTAGGAGACATCTCAATCAGCACACGAGATCGAAATTTCTCAAACCTAATTAAGCGTGCCACTTTAGCGGTCACTATTCAATTGAATCCTTGAAACTCTCTCATACTAGAGATATAATTTTACTTCTCACATACACTATATACATGTGATTTTAACTTGAGTGATATGGGCAGTAAATCACTAAAATCACATATCATGTTAACTACATTGTTTTATTCATTAATAAAAAATTAATCATATATATAGCGAACTTGAAAAATAGATTCCAATGATGTCATGGATTACAGCAATACAAGAAACTTTTCATAACAGAGAATAAATCATCTCTTATTCACCCCAATTACAGATTACCTAAAGAACATAAAAAGAATATTGATCTAGAAAATCTCTCACAAATTAATATCAATAGTAATACAATGTACACTAAATTGACAAGCCTGATAGTTGATCCATTATCAATCATGGGTTTCATAAGGCAAAAAATGACTCCAAAACCAACAATTGATTTATTAGTTAATTTTTAAATAACAAATTATTATTATAATCAACTAATGGCCTATTAATTGAGTCAAACTAGAAAACCAAATATTTAAATTATTACTTTAAATGTAGATACTATTAAACTCAGCGGACCTAAATCATTGTGTATTAACCATAAAAATATTCAACTTAATGGATATTAACCAGTGACCATATGAGTTTAGATACAATATGCAATGACTTAACGGACATGTATTACCCACATTCAGCAGATGTGTTAATTAATACAATCAGTTTGATCACAGGTTCTTAAGACGTCCATCATTCAAAGGTTACCGGCATGTAAATGAGTATGTATGAGTAATAAAAGTTTCATAACCTTTTACTGTTTTTGTCACCTCAATATATAATTCAATTACTATCCCATAATGGTTGTATCTCATTAAGCCAGCTTCAGTTCACAATAAAGTTTAATTTTTATTAATAAATCACACAATTATAATGTTTATGTGATAACATACATGTAACCCAACACTTGTATTTTCAAAATCATAGAAAATACAACAAAAATACGCTAAAATACATTAAAAATACACGTATTTATGGCTTTGTATGTATTTTCACATTCATAAAATTATCAAATATATAAAATAAATACACCACAAGATAGAGGAGGATTATATGAATCTAGCGCCGCCATTCACGCGCCGATCCGATGCTCCATACGCCCGCACGCGCCGCCTAAGTGTGTGGCGCGTGGAGCCCACGTGCATGCTTAAAAGCCGGTCAAAAGACCAGTTTGATCGGTTCTCGGTCCGATCGTCTAGTCCAGCCACTCGGTCCGACCGGTTGATCGGGTCTGGTTGGGTCAACGTTTCAAGATCGGGTCCGAATCCGGTTTGCTGATGTCAACCCCACTTGTGCATTGCATGCGTGAGCCACGCCTCGTGCGTGGGAACACGTGAGGGCATGACCGCACGTGGGGCGCATCTCCAACCCCTTGGTGGTGCGTACGCGTGTGGGGGAGCATGCAGCCTCCCCTGGCGACGCGCCGCCCACGGATCTCCTCGTCTTGTCGAGCTTAGTCCAAATTTGTGATTTAATTTTATTTTTATTTAACAAAAAATTTCGAAAATCACAAATTAGGGCAAAAATTTTATGCGTTCAAATTCTAGGGTTATGGAGGCTCTAATACCACATGTTGGATGCAAATTGCACAATCCCAAGATCTCCATAACTAGAACAAAAACATACATAATTGAGTAGAAAGATTAACGCACCTGTTTTGGGATCCATTGTTCTTTAAAGCGGAAGCAGAAAAATGGATTATCCACGCATCAAGGGGATTACCCACGTATCAAATCTTTCTCCTCTATTGCCCTCCGTATCACTGGCTCAATGAGGCGGCCCCTCAAGTTTAGTATTAGGTAAAAACGCTCCTTAGGTGAGGATACATGTGAGAATTAAGGTTAGAGGAGAGACTTGAGCACTATTTATAAAATTTCCAGCCAAGCCCCCTCATTACGGGCTAAGCTCAACTCGACCCACACTAGCTAGCCCCATATTAGACTAATTAAGAAACCTTCTATCTCACCTTAGACCAACCATGTTTTACGGTAACCGTAAAAATAATAAATTACAATATCAATTAATGTAGTTTACATTAGGAAAACTCTTACAATATGGGCCACAACCAAGTGGGGTCTCCCGCCTATTTGAAGGACCCTTGAGCTTTTTAAGGACCTGCTCAAGTTTGAAGGACTCCTCGAATGGAAGCTGATTTTTCTTATTCTATCTACCACAACTCTTTTATTCATTGTCTTCATTGGGAACCCTACATTAGGTATTTCTTCAACCACTTGGACTTGAAGATGATGGAACGCCAAGGTAGAACCTAAATGTTGAGGTTGCATTTGTAGAACCTAATTGGGATGGGATAAGATAAGGTGGGATTAAAAATCTTCTGGATTGTTCTTCGGATTGTGAAAAATCCCATTGTGTGTTTGGTAAATGTCCGAATATAACATGGATATTAAGATGCGCTATCAACTATGCTAGTGACCTCCTATGGAAAACGATGATGCACCCTATATCCATCTTGAAGCTTCCTCAAATGAAAACTCTTGAAGCTCAAGACATCTTCCTTGACAAAAATTCCATTTGCTTGCACAAAATTACCAACTTCCTACTGCGCTTGGTCTTCTTGAACCAATGGACTTGGTGAGAAGCCCCCATTCAAGTTCTTTAAAATGTTGGACTTGGGAAATCATCTCGTCGATCAACTTACCTTTTGGGAATGTATTACCAGCACCTCCTCCATCGTCCTTATTTTTGGCTAGAGCTGGGCTGTTAATAGCTTCCTGCTGACATGGTTTGCTTATTGCCGATTGCTCGAGGAGATCTTTTTCTTGACAAATCTTTTATGGGTTGATGTTCATAGGCAAAGTGAGGTCATGCAAGCTTTGTCTTCTGTAACCATGTGGAGAAGATCTTTCCTCTTATGGTGAATTTTCATTTCTGTCGGTTGACTGCTTATTCTCATCTTGATTGTCCTTCAAGAAAATGAAAACTTGTGTGGATCAATTCTGGCATATTTTCTTCCAGTTTAATTTTCTCGTATTCCATGGGGATCCTTCATTGAAAAGAGGGGTTGTTAAGTTATTTGTAATTTTTTTTATCCAATCTGGATTTATCCTACCCCTCTCTATGATTTCTTATCTAGCATATATCCAAATTAATCTGGTCCAGAGGTCATTATCAAACATGGGGTAGGATAATTTATTATCATATATGACATAAATCTGGATTACCAAATACAACCTGATAGTTTCAACTCAAAACTTTCATCTATCCCCCAATGGCTTATTAGGCTAGCTATTAAAGTCCACTCCTTTACCTCCTCTTCCACTAGTATGGTAGTATCAACAAATTGAGTTTTATCAATAGCACTTGACTTAGTCCTTTGAGAAGTATAAGGATTGTATGTTTTCATCTTCTTAAGGTGCGCATGACAAAATTTCTGTTTTATAAATTGATTTCTGGCTAGAAATTGATTTTTCAATTTCTATTCCCTGAACAAGTTTTTGAGCAAAGAAATTCGTTTGATAACGATTCAAAATTTCTATTTCTGGAATAGAAATCTGTTTGATAACATAATAAATTTTCTATTTCTAGGAATAGAAATTGATTAGATAACAACATAGAAAATCCTCAAATACAAAATAATAGTTGAAATAATACTAAAACAACATAGGATATCATTGAATACAAAATAATAGTCGAAATAATATTAATACATTACAAAAGTTGAAATAACAATTTTATGAAATTTCCTATTACATGTGCTTACATTTCCTATTACGTAATATTTTCTTTCGAAAAATAAACAACGTGGCAAAAAAAATATAATCAATTGAAATTCAATTGCAGTGAATATGTCGTTATGTTTTTGCCGAAATTGATTTCACATTAATCAAATAAGTCTAATGATAGCCATGATTATAATAGTCTAATCTCCTAAAAAAAAAAATCCTAACTTCAAGTCTAATTCCAATTTCTTTCCAAATTTTGTTAAAAAAATCCTCACCATGTTAAAAAATTGTCACCAGTTTTTTTCAAAATTATCAACACTAGGATTATTTAATTTATTATCAAAATCTATATTTTCATCAACACTCTTACAAGAACAATAGATTCCTTACTAGATCTCTTTTTACTTGCGTCTTGATAAGTGAGGACACTATATAAAAGAAAATTGACACCTTTTTACCGCCTCAATATGAAGTTTATGATTAAAAAAATAGTTAGCCAGCTAGAGCCGTTGTTTGGCGTACTACAGAAGAGTAGGTGAAGAAAGACTCGTTAAATATGAATATGGCAAGTTGACTATTACCATGCGTGAAATCTCTTGCGTGCAACAAATGAAGCTTTGTTCATTCAATTCCCACCATCGGCCCAATGGTTAAGATTTTCAATCAAAATTGATTGAAATGATTATATTAAAAAATCATTAAAATATTTTGGACTAAATTAACTAAATTGAAAAGTTGAGAAAAAAAATTTCTATTTCTATTTCAGAAAACGAGAAGTTAAAAATTTCAGTTTCGATTTCTTCGATTTTTCTATTTCTCTATTTACGGAATAGAAATCTGTCTCGAAATTAGAGAAATCAAATTGCGTTACTAAACGGGTTTGTTCCAAACATGTTCCGGGGAATAGAGAAATAGAGAAATCGAGAAACATAAATTTTATCATGTGCGCCCTTAGTTGCCAAGGTTTTATGATCCTATCTGCTCTTCTTAGATGAATTGGAAAAGCATCGGGGGGAGTCTAAGGACACATATGATAATCATTTTGTTTCTCTATTTCTCTTTTTTTTTTTTGTTTCTCGTAACAGGTATGTACATAAATACATTTGGTAACATAATTTCATTTTTCCATTCTTGAAACAGATTTTCACTCCAAAAATAAATTTGCATCAGAAATAAAAAGTTAAAATTTTTAGCTTATCTATTTCTAGAATAAAAGTAATAAATGAAAACTCTTATCATTATTCATTTTTGTCACTACCTGTCGCTCACTCGTTGCCCATGGGACATCAGACACTGGATGCCAGTCGCTTGCCGCCCATTACTAGTCATTGGCCCTTGGATGTTGGACCCTTGGATGCTGGATGCTCGCCATTAGCCGTCAGCTACAATCGTTGGTTGTCACTTGCCACCCGCATGCCTACTTGTTGTTGATCACTTGCTGCTGCTCGCTCGCTCGCCCATCCTGCCAGCCATCGATCGTCCCTCGAGTCATTGGTCACCGATTGTCGAACCGAACTCCTCCCACCACTATTTGAGATGGACAAATTTTGTGTCATTATCAAACAAAATTATATTTTAGGAACATAAATTTTATAAGATTATTGAGCGCGTATTTTTTCTTAGAAACTTTTTTGGGGAAGAGAAATAGAAAAATCAATTTCTAGTCAGAAATTGATTATTGGAACACAATGATTATCATGTGCACCCTAAAGGTTTGCATGACAATGGTTCTATTCATCTACTCTTTTGTTCCCTAGAATATAAAAAAAGAATATAAATCCATTTGATAATGTTAGTTAATTTTTACATCCCTAGAGTAGAAAAGTGGCAAGAGAATAGATTTGGAATAGAAATACAAAGTAAAAAAAAAAAGAGTAGATTTTTGCTCCTAGGAACAATTTCTACAAATAAGTCATTTGTTTTTTCTTTTCTTCTCCTATCTTGTCGCTCACCGCCGCTTCTGCTTTGCTACCGTCTGCCGTCTACCACCCTTCACATGCCGTTGGTCACCCCCCTCGCCTGTCGCCCCCGTCTTCTGCTAGTTGCCATCATCCATCGTTGCCTAACAACTAGCTAAAGGAGGAAGAAGAAGAGAAAAAAAAAATCTCAAAAAAATTATTAAAAAATTAAAAGAAATTTTACATCACAAAAAAATTTATGGGTTGTACCATACGCATTCTTGTTCTTTTATTTATTTTTATTTATTTTAGGAATATGAATTTTGTATAGTTATCAAATGTATTGTTTTACTCAGAAACCGTTCTAGAGAATAGAAATAGAAGAGAACTATTTCTCAAAAGAAATTATTTCTAGGAATAAAAATATTACCAAACGTACCCTAAGAATAGGAGTTGTGTTCATTTTCTTCTTTCTTCCTTTCCTATCATTACCACATAAGCTATGCTTTACCCTTTGGCTTCGATGATTCTACTAGCTGAATCTCCATTGGTTTCGCCATTTGCTGCTTATCATTTTCGATAGAAACAATGTCTTTCATTATGTTGGCTAGTCCCGCTGTCTCGGGAACGATTTCTTCCTCCTCGGGCATGGGAAATTCTTTCCCATAAAATAGTTTCCAAAATGGGCTTATCTCTTGTGCTTCTACTTTTAACAAATAGCCGGATCCAGAACCATTTTCTTTTGGCCTGGGTTTTTTTTTAAAGGCCCTTCCTTACAGCTAATTGTGTAGTAGCCAATTCTCCCGTATGAATAACAAAAATAAGGGAGACGTTGGTACATAGAGTCAACCCACAGTTGATCATCTTCAAAATTTACGACAACCTCAGACTTTAGTTTTTTGCCCATCTTTGACACCACTTCCAGCATCTCATTCTCTGTAAGTCATGCTAGTGGCAAGCTCAACACTTGCACCCAAAAGGCACAATGAGTAAATTCATAGTAGTGAATAGATAAGTTGGGGCTTAGTTGCCAAAGGAAGCAAATTGTTTGAGAAGGACCACGAGACTAGTGTCACGGTTCGGTTGTTTCCGATCGATCACGCACCCGTGCGACCTTAAGATTATCGATCTCAAGTTAGCCTTACACACACACACACGAACACAAGGATCGTATGAGCAAGGAGCAAGTATATTCATTTGTGAATGAGCTGAATACAATGAGGGGGAATGACCCATATTTATACAAGTTCGGGTCTTATCCTAACCGTGGATCGTCCCTTTGATTCAACGGTGGTGTTTGAATCCGTATCATCATTACAAGGCTACACAGCAGGTCACTCAATGGCTCTAGCCCTTTGGAAGCTCATGGGCGTGTGTCAGAAGAAAGATTAGGGCAGCGGGCCACCTAACATGAGAGCAAGTGAATGGTCACAAGTTGCACGTGGGCTAGTTGAACATTGCTCACGGGCCGATCACGAGTCGTGCATGGGCCTCTCTTTGTATCACGCATGGGCTGGCCGTGCACGGATTGGAGATCGTTCATGGATCGGTCGTGGGATATTCTTGGACAGGCCCTTGTATGAGACACGGCCTATCACGGATGGTCTTGGATCATGCTTCGTCCATGGGCCATGTCACTAGCATCAAGGACTCTTTTCGTCTCAATTTCCAAGTTAAACAAAAATAAGGCTAGCTCCAGTTGGTCACGTACCATGTTCTCGATTTTCCATTCTTTTACTGTAGATAAGAATGCTAGAAAGTTAACGTTGGGTTCGAAGTAGAGTTTCCCTGACAAAGTGAGGTTACATTCTTTTAATTTTTCTTTGGGAATTTTCTCAAGCACATTGGCTACAATATTTTCTAACTTATGTAGTATCGACACTTTCTAGGAGCCTTTGTGTCATGTTCAACACATTGACACGTGTTCGATATGCTCCGACACATAGTCAACGAGTGTCGAAAAATCTGACATGTGGTCAACTCTCTTTGACACGCTCCGACATGCAATTCCAACACGCACGAGTCAATTTTAATAACTTTAAATACTTGAGGGGTCAAAATGTAAATATATATAAAAGAGGTAGGGCTGGTGGTTGGGTGTTGCTACCACTATTGCTACCACCGTTGAATGGGGGCGGCGACCCTTGCTAGCCCTAGGCAGCAGGGGGGAGCAGCCCTTGCAGGCCTGGGTGAGGCCATCGTCGGCCAGGAAAGGGCTGATGAGGCTCGCCTAGATCACCCTTATGCCTCCATCTTTTTCGCTCTGCAGATCACCTTCTCTAAAGTCTATCACTATCTCCCGTCGACCTGGCCATTGACGCCATCAACCTCATCTGCCATTGCCCTTTATAACAATTTCAGTACCTTCGTCGAAAGATAGGGTTAATGCGCTCTCTAGATCTAGCATGAGTGAGCCAAGATGTGACACTCTGCTTGATTTGAGTCCTACATCTCGTCATCGTGGTCAAGCACAACAAGGTGTAAGTCATAAGCTCACTGTCCTCATTGTTGTCAATGGCAAACTCAGATTCGTTCTAATGCAAACTCTAATCGGTCTCGGTGAGGAGAAGTTGGATTGAAGTCCCTGAGCTAGATTTATTGGAGGTTTTTGTGGAATCTCTGCGATCCTCAGGTCCTACGATGAGGGCTCACGCGGAGATGCAAAATTGCAAAATGCGAGCATGCATTTTGAAATTCGCTGGTGGGGAGGCTGCTTCGTATAATTTGCAAAAGTGTATAGAATTTGAACAATAAAGTTTTGTAGTTTTGCAAAACTGCAAAACTTCTCGAATATCTTTCCATTTTCTTCTTTTCCTAAATTGTTTAAATTGTTCTGCATCTATGCAAGCTTGCTGTTGAGGAGGCTGATGCTGCTATCAAGGAGGTGTGAACTTGACTAAGAAAGAAAGAAAATGAAAAAAAAAAAAATTCTTTACACGAAAATACTCCTTGGCTACAAATAAGATTTTGGGGGATTCTAAATTGAGGCTCATATGTAAGATTAAATTGACAATTTTGGATTCTTATTTGAGATAAGATCCACTTTAAACCCTCTTTTGAGAAAACAATTTATCTTCAAGCCCTTATTTAAATTTTTCTAGAACAGCAAGATTCATCCTTGTACTCCAACTAAATTATCTCAACAAATTTACAAAAGGGGATTTGGATACTTGGAGTGCCAAAACTTGGCATTGGAGGATACTTAAGTGTCAAAAATTTGAAAATATACACTTTAGTGTCAAAATCGTAACAAAATAAATGTCAACGATAAGAAAATCCAGCTCAAATGCCGATGTGTCATTTTTTCGACGAGACAGACATGGAAAGAAAAGCAAAAACCACATCGTTTTGCCTTAGATTTGAATTTTAACATAAATATAAAGTAAATTAAATTTAAAACTAAATTTAGATAATTATTTTTAGAAAAATGTAGAGGAAAATCACAGAAGGCGATGGCTGTGCAAACCCTTGCTGCTGCCTCTCCATTGTCGCTGCCTCTCCATTGTCGCTGGCTCTTTACGGTATTTTTTTTATAAATATAAATATTTTATTTTAATTAATATTTATATTTAAAAAAAAAAAACAACGTCGTTTTTATTCTTCGTTGCTAACTTAGCTCTTTGACATGCCACGTATGCGAGTTATATTATTAAAAAATTATTATATAAAATTTTCAGCCACCTTTGCTAGACTTTGACACTTGAGTGTTTCATTTTTAAAAAAAAAAACATTTAAGTGTACTTTCCTGAACTTTTGGTATCTAACCCCTGTATTAAATTTTGGCATTCCAAATGTACTTTCGCCCTTACAAAAGCATACAACGGCGAGAAGAACAGCCTAAGTGTCATAACTTGGCACGGGAAGACATTTAAGTACCATAACTTTGAAAATGTACACTTAAGTGCCACTTTCTTTGAAAAGTGAGACACTTAAGTGTCACATCTGGCAACCCTTACCGGAAATCCTATGTGGCAATATTTTATTATTTTTTATTGCCTATGTGGCTCGTCGGAGAGCTGAGTCGGCTCTAACTTACCAGAAACGATGTCGTCTGCATAATAAAAGTCCTTCCAAAAACGATGTTGTCTCCCAAAATGCCTCAAATCTAAAACCTTAAATCAGCCAAAATCCCTATTAAAGTGCTCGAATCCAAGTCTCGAACCCTAATTTTCATTTGCCCAAAATTCATTCGTCAAATCGTGGAAATGGAGAGCAGGACTCGCAGTGGTGCCTCAATTTCCTCTCACTAAAGTGAAGGAGAAGACCAGCGATTCTATTTTTATGGGTTACCGAGTCCAAGAAGAACATCATGGACTTGAATCAATCATGGGAGAAGATTTTATGGATGCGCCCAATATAAAGAAGTGTTGAAGTGCAAATACTTTAAATATGTCGATGCGAAGTTTTCTGACCGAGCCACAGAGGTGATATTGGATCTACTCCATAAAAGACAGCAATCTCCATCTGTGTTCATGGACGACTTAGACGATGTTGACTCAATGCAAGTTCAAGCGTCTTTAGTTAAAATTTTCAAGAATAAAATCTCAATGCATGCTCAAGCATCTTTAACTAAACCTTTCAAGAATGAAGTTTCAATGATAAAAATTGAACGAAAGTGTTACCAAACGTTTATTATAGTGTTGTTTTGTTGTCTATTGTACTTTATGATGAAATGTAAAACACTTGAAAATGAGAAAAAGTTTATCCGATTGCCATAGTTAAAAATGATGTTGTTCTGGATTAAATATATGCTTTTTTCTTTTTGAAAGATGCGAAGAAGTTTGTGTTGTTCCACAATATCATTGTGGCTTTGTTGTTGTTTGTGCTGTCATATGGAGTTGCCATAAGTTAAATTACCATCATCTTCTCTGTTTTAATGTAGACCAACATATACACAAGATAAATATGAGTGATTACCCGAGTGTCATAAGTTGTATTTAGTAATCACTTAAGTGCTAGTTATGATGGAAAAATGATCATTTAAGTGTCAAATTATTATTAAAGTGATCAGTTAAGTGTTACTTATAGTTAAAAATAAACAGTTAAGTGCCAAGTTTTTTAAAATATGATTAGTTAAGTACCAATTTTTTTGTGGGTTTTCTTTAAAAATTGCGCTAGCCACTATCACCAGCTGTGCCACCAACCATTACTACTAGGCACACTACACAGTAGGTGCTCTAGCCACCACCATGCTGGTAAAGTTTCTGCACAAGGTACTAGTGCAAGTTGAGTCTTGCATTAGCTTGCACCAATACACATGGTGTAAGTGCAGTATAAGCCTATAACCCCCATCACAAACCCATAATCACCGGGCATCACCACTAGCCACACCAGCACCCCAGCCACCACATTAGCACCATAACAACAAACTCATTATCACCAAACATCACCATCCACCACCACCACCAGCCACACTAGCACTCTAGCTACCACCACAGAACACCAGCAGTAGCAGCAGCAAGTAAAAGCAGAATCCATGACAAACAACAAAAATTGACAAGCAACGCAATATCATTTCATTGATATTAAAATTAAGTCTCACAACATCAATGACAAACTAAAGAAAAAAAAAAGATAACCATCCATAGCAAGTGTTATTATAACGTTAATGATTACATAACTATTTTGACTCATAAGTTCCACAAATCCTATCATGTCCCATCTCATCAATCAATATGCACGACACCCCCTGTTCGTGCTCCTATTGATAGGGCTTTCACTTGATTAATAATTCTTGTACTCTTTCTAACTGGACGTGCAACTTCTTCTTCAACCTTCTCAGTATCCACCGACTCAGATGGAGCTACAAATGTCCCAGGCCGAATTGATTCAAAAGGAGCTGCAACTGGGTTCTTTCTCTTCTTTCTTGTTGGCGCAGTTGATGTTTTCTTTTTTGTTGGTGCAGCCGTTGATTCTTGAGTTGGGCCTGAGATAAGAACCTCATAATTTCTCCTAGGCTAAAAAAAAAAAAATCATCAGCAAAAGTTTACAACATAAATTAAATTAAATGCAGCCAATAAAACTTACATTCAGAATAACTGCTATAGTACGTTCATCTGTATAAATGCCATAGTCATATTGTCTTAACCTCTTCCCAAGTGCCCCTCTTGTTTGAAGAGGGGCGTTACTTTTAGGAACTTGTGATTTGCTGGCTTTTTTTCTTGCTTTCTTGGGCCCTTCAGCTACAGCCGGAGCTTTTTCGACCAATTTTACAACTGGGCGTCTTCTAGATGACATTTGTGTAGCTGCCCCTTCACCTAGCCTTCTTCTAGTTGTCCTTTTGTATAGCCCTTCAACTTTAGTGACACCTCATTCTGTTGGACTTTTTGGTGGTACTAGTGGTGATACTTGTGGTGTCCCTTGTAGTGATTCTTTTGGTGGCCCCCGTGATGGCCCTTGAGGTAGCTCTTGTGATGGCCCTTCAGTTGGCAGTTAAGTTCCAACTTACTTTCTTCGAACCTGAGAAAAAAGCAAAAGATACCATAAATATAACATCGGGACATAAAATAATGTAAATAAAATGAAAAACTGAATACAAATGGTTGAATTTACCACTAGGTGTTTCTTTCGCTGCTGAAGAATAGTCGACTGAACTGGCCGTGATGCTGCTTTGGCCAATCCTTCAGTTGGCCGTGATGCTACTTGGGCCAATCCTTTAGCTGGTCGTCTTCTACCTTACCTTCTTCGAACAGGCTGTTCAGTTTCATGACTTACTATGATTCTTCTCGTGACCTAACAAACACATTACATACAAGGTCAAATAGGATATTATGTACATTTTTATGATAAATGACAAAACAACATAAATATAAAATAAATTTCATGACTTACCGGTGTTCTAGTTGTCGACTGAAGAACAGTTGACTCACTTGATCCTGTTGTTTGCATTTATCCAACTGTCTCTTCACTAGGCCTTTCACCTTGCCTCAACGGTTGTTGTTGCTTCCTCAATTGACAACCTTTAATATTGTGGCATGCTAGGCGACAATAAGAGCATGTTATCTTTGCACCCTGCCTGCTCATTCTTTGCTAACCCAAGACCTCTCCCTCCGCCATTCTTTATCTTCGTTTTGGCCTTCCAATTTTCTTCTTCAGTGGCAAAGATTGAGGTGCTTCATAATTCGTGGGCTCCCAAAACTTGCTACTTCTAATTGACTGCATCATGAACTAATAGGAAGCAAGGTATTTTGATTTATGGTACCAATTATCAATGTAATCATCTGTATTATCGCCCTTCAACTGAATGTCACATATGGCATGTGCACATGAAATTTCACTTACTTACCATGCTCTACATGAACACTTCCTGCTTCTTAGATTGATAACATACTTATCAGCACCCTTCATTATCTCAAATCCATTATCTCCATTCCAAATGGGATGACAATGCCTACTTGCAGCCAAGTTCTCATCCAATTTATTGGCAATCCTAGGACCATATTGTCTTGTCCTCTTTACAACCTCATCTCTTTGTTTCTGCAGCCGAGTCATAACCGCAGCTCGTATATCTTCAAGCATTGAGATGACTGGTTTGCATCTGGCATTTATTATCTTCGAATTAAATACTTCACAAATATTGTTGTTGATGTTATCGCACTTGAACTTCTCATTGAAGAATGCCCTGCACCAATGCTTCGTATCTAGTTGAAATAGGGTAGCACAACCCTTTCTTTATCAACTGAAGCAGTCCTTCTTTGACTATCCTAAAGTCAACCATGTTTGCACTCTTTGCTAATTGCCAAAATTGCAATTGCAGCTTATCTCATTTGTAGGTCTTTGCTCAATTTCCGTATATGTGCCACGTACATATTTGATGTTCAGCATGGGGCAACAACTCGGCTACTGCCGGAACCAATCCCTACAATAATTCAAAGTAAGAAATACTAGAGCAAATTATGTTCATATTACAAAGCAACTATTGACTAAATTTTTCAAAAAGAAAGCATTACCTTTTGTTGGTCGCTCATGAATGCCCACCCTTCCTAATTTGTTATCTCCAAGTCAGCCATCAGATTTTTCAAGAACTAGGACCAATTATCCTTATTCTCAATCTTTACAATAGCCTAAGCTAGTGGGAACATTTGGTTATTCGCATCTCTTCCAATCGCCGCCAACAATTCTTCCTTGCACAAATCCTTCAAGAAACAGCCGTCTAATCCTATAATCCGTTTACAACCAGTTAAAAATTCCCGTCTGCATGCATCAAAGCACACATAGAACTTACCGAACTTAGTCTTATGATTAGGAAGCGATCTCTCAACCACCTCTACATACACTCTACTTGTATGGTTTTGCAGCCTACAGTCCTAAGCATACTCCCACACCTACCCATATTTCTTAGCATACTGACTAATAAGTATCTTTATCACCTTTTGCTTTGCTCTTTTGTACTGAGTCTTAGATACATTGATGCCTACACGCTCCTTCACCAGCATTCTAAAGTTAGTAATTTTTATCTCGGGCATCAGCTTGATCAGATCGAAGAAGTGCTTGGACAACTATACACTTGTTACCCTTTTGTTTTGAAAATTAATGGAACAAGTGTGTTCCTCTTGGTAGGCTCTAATCTGGAAAGACCCACTCTTCTTAACAAATGCGCCGTAAATCTTCCACGGACAATTTTGCTGCGAACACCTAGCTCTTACAAATTTCTTAGTGTTTCTAATGAAATCAATATTTCTTTGTGCATCAATGGAGTTCTTTAGTATAGCTTCCCTAAATTGTATCGCATCATGGAATTTCATACCTACTGACAAAGTAGGAGAGGCAACGGATGGATCATAGGAAGGAAACTTACTTTTCCTTCTACGCACAGCTCGTTGATCTTCTTCAAGTTCATCCTAGGAAGTAGCAGTGTCGATGCTTTCTTCATAATCTATCTCCTAGTCAGCAACACCAACATCTGCAAACATCTGCAGGGCCTTCGTCTCTATTTGGAACTTTATCAGCTACCTGCAAAGTTGCAAATCTATCTGACAAAAAGTCCATTTGTTTTTTCCTTGACTGTGTAAGCTCTTCATTGTTGTTGTCACTTAAGATTAATAAATTTTTAGCAGCCAACCCATCATCGTCATCGTCATCATCACCATCACTGGATTCAACTACTTCTCAATCTAATTCAGTGATGGTGACATCACCTATGTCACAATCGTTCTGATGAATAGCATCCGCGCCCTTCTCCTCCCCGTCATGTTCATCATACCCTGCTTCATCCCTAACATCAGTACTAACTTGAATACCATCTCCTCATTCTCTTACTTGGGTGCTATCTCTGTCATTATCTTTGTCCTCACTATCATTATTATTTTCAACAAATACTTTTGCCTCTTCGCCATGAAGATAATGATATAGGACATTCCTAAAATCATTATCATCTTCAAAAAATCTCAAACCATCTTTCAAGCCTTTTCCAAGAACACATTATAGTAACTTTTGTACTCTACGAGGCAAAAATATCATTATATTCCTAATAAATCCAATATAAAATGCCTTCTTTATATCTACAAAGATAGTACCCTCATTCCCCCCTCATACTCGCACTTATCCTCCCCAATCACAAAATTCCCACTGTAGTAAACGATGACAGCAACATAGTCCTTATCATGAGCCATTTCTGCATTTAAAGAGGAAAATTAATTAACTTTTGGGACCACATTCACAAAGGACAACAAACAATTGCAAGTGGAGGTCCCTACACTTTTTATTAAAAAAAAAAAGAAGAAAGGGGGAAGATGCATAGGTAGGTCATTTGACATCTACAACTTGAAAAGAGGCCTCAGGACAAATAGAGATGGGACCCAAAAAACTACTTTGATTATGTCGTCGCATTCCTTTAAAATATGGAGAGACCTCATGACACTAATTTCCACAATGCAATTTATTAAAAAAAATACTAAGAAGTTCCCATCCCCATGACAACAGGAGATTCGATTCGAATATGTCCAAGGTCCAATACTCCGAACCTTAACAATTACCAATCACTATCGCACATTTCACATCCGACCACTACAAATTACTTTGGCATATCACAATTCAACATTAGAGCCCTAAATCACACATTACTGTGGATGGGGCGACGTCGAGCCCTATATCGAGCCCTAATTTTCCCCCCGCCGAGTCCTACATTTCGAGACCGATCCTAAACTGTCAATTTGAACCTCCCAATAGGATTCTAGCATCACATCTGAGCCATAAGTCTCGCATCAATACCATCCAAGCCTAAGCTTTTCCAGCCGACTCCCAAATTTCAAGTCTGAGCCCTAATAAACGAGTCAGAGCCCTAATTTCACCATAGGGGAGAGGAAGAAGAAAAAAAACCTGAGCAAATCGATGACGGCGAGCGACGACGAAGAGCGACGACCTACGAACGGCGACCTGCGAACGGCAACCTGCGAACGGTGATGGAGAGGACGCCAGATCTAGTGTGAACCGATGGACAAACGATTAAAATCCAATTAAGCTAAACGACATCGTTTAGCACTAAGGAAAAACGACGTCGTTTAGTTTGGCCAAAGGCACAATGGATGGGGTGATGTCGTTTTTCTCCTCCACGTGTGCCTTTTTTTTTTTTATACTAAATTACCGTGTCGGTTAAGCATGTCGCCGGAAAATGCCACGTCTACATTTTGGCCGATTTTTGGTCGGATTGGCACTTAAGTGTTCTATTTTACTCCGACATTAGCACTTAAGTGTACATTTTCAAAGTTATGGCACTTAAGTGTCTCTCCGTGCTAAGTTATGGCACTCCAGATGTCCCAAACTCAGCATACAGCTTTACTTTACTAGTCCTTTCCCTAAAAGCATGAAGCTGTTGATGAATTCATCCTTCTTTGGAGTGGGGGTCGACTCCTCCAACGGTGCGCTTTTCTCGAACTTCGCGATTTGACTTCCTGATATGCTCGGCGAGAATGATCTGCTCTCGAAGCAACTTGACCTGCTTGACTTGCTCATTGCGCAACTTGATTTGCTGCTCATCACGCAACTTGATCCGCTGCTCGTCGCGCAACTCGTCACGCAACTTGATCCACTCGTCGCGCAACTTGATCCGATGGTCGCCCAACTTGATCCGCTGCTCATCGCCCAACTTGATTTGCTGCTCGTTGTGCAACTTAATCCGCTCGTCAAGCAACTGGATTCGCTCGTCGAGCAACTTGATTCGCTCGTGGAGCAACTCGATCCGCTCGTTGCGCAGCTTGTCGCGCAATTTGATCTGCTGCTCCTCGAGCAACTCGATCCGCTCATCGTGCAACTTGATCGGCTGCTCGTCGAGCAACTTGATCTGCTCGTCGAGCAACTTGATCTGCTCGTGGAGCAACTTGATCCGCTGCTTGTCATGCAACTTGATCTGCTGCTCCTCGAGCAACTTGATTGACTTGTCGTATGACTTGATCTGCTGCTCGTCGAGCAACTTGATCCGCTCGTCGAGCAACTTGATCCGTTGCTCCTCGCGCAACTTGATTAGTTGCTCCTCAAGCAACTTGATCTGCTGCTCCTCGCGCAACTTGATCCGTTGCTCCTCAAGCAACTTGATCTGCTGCTCCTCGCGCAACTTGATCCGTTGCTCCTCAAGCAACTTGATCCGTTGCTCCTCAAGCAACTTGATCTGCTGCTCCTCGCGCAACTTGATCCGCTCATCGCGCAACTTGATCTGCTCATCGCGCAACTTGATCCGCTGCTCGTTGCCCAACTTGATCTGCTGCTCGTCGAGCAACTTGATTTGCTCGTCGCGCAACTTAATCCACTGCTCATCGCCCAACTTGATCTGCTGCTTGTCGCACAACTCAATCTGCTCGTGGAGCAACTCGATCCGCTCGTCGAGCAACTTGATCCGCTCGTCGCGCAGCTTGTCGCGCAACTTGATCTGCTGCTCCTCGAGCAACTTGATCTGCTCGTCGCGCAACTTGATCTGGTTGTCGCGCAACTTTATCTGCTGCTCGTCGAGCAACTTGATCTGCTCATCTTGCAACTTGATCTGCTCGCCAACCTTCTTAGTCATCGTGGACTTATCTCCCTCCGCCCCGCCCTTCCTTTCTCTCCTTGTCGCCAGTGACATGACTCCACACTGTCGTCCTCTTCAAAATGCAAAATCGCAGGGTTCACGCTCGCAGATGGCTCAAGCAAAATCTCACTGGATGCTGGTTTAATGTCGGATTTGTTCCTTTTAACCTGATTGTATACATCATCAAGACTCTGTCCATGCTCTTCCTCTTCTTCTTCTTCGACTTCTTCTACTTCTTGCCCTTCTTGCTCTTCTAGTCCCTCATCTTCAGCTGCGTCAACTTGTTCTTCCTCCTTAGCTTGGGGAGGCGCTGAGGGAGAGCAGGCTGATGCAGATGGAGAAAATGGTGAAGTGGAGCCGCTGGGACTCCATGACAGATGAAGAAAATGGGGAAGCTCCACGGCAGCCTCTCCCGAACAATTATCGAGAATAGCAGGCTCGGGCGATTGACCCTGTGGCGGACTGGGTTCGTGGCCCAGGACGATTTGTTGTTCCTGCACCTGACCATGCAGGAGACGCTCGTGCTCTGTGCGCTTCTCTGGTTGCCGCAGGCACTGGGGAGGCGGTGCAGCGTAACAATGTCCTTGTGGATCTTTGTTCTCCATGGCCTTGGCCACGAGAAAGGAGAAAACGAGAGAAACATATAATTACATCCTCTGTGAAAATATGTCAATAAAATCGCCAATTCTTTTGTATTTAAAGATTTGATTTTTCTTCTGAGACTAATAAAAGACATGATTTTCATTCTGAGACTAATCAAATAATTAATTAACCACAGAAGTGAGCCGTTTAGGGTAGAAATTGATGAGAAGCAATGGCTATATTGCGATTGGACCAATGATGAACAAGAGGCTAATTATTATTTTCTAAACAATAGAGTACAGTTTGAATTTGAAGGAAACTCATCATAAGAAAGTAATTAAATTGAAAGAAGCATGCAACAATGAAAACAATCAACAGTGATTTTGTCTATCTAGTGAAAATGGTGTGGATTTAGTCATATAAAGAGGTGAAAATACCATCATCCATTTTTTATAGGCACATTTTCCTATAGTTGTTATAATTCATTAATAAGCGATGATCATTTGTGGCATGTTTATTTGTGGAGAGAATAACAACACAAATACCATAATTTTTGTATGGCGCTCACTTGAATGCCATAACTTTTTTTTTTTACTCATTTAAGTATCACATGGGAGAAAAGCCGATCATTTAAATGTCATTTTCGACGAATCATCTTACGTTATGATACTTGTGCTGTTTTAACCCCTTCATTTGTGCTTAAGCAAAAGCAAAAAGCAACATTTTGCTTTCTTATAAAATTCAAAAGACTAATACCACCAAAAATCTTAAATTGGTATCTCATACCACATATAATCCAAATTTTGCTTTTTATGCCATAAAAACTCTCAAACTAGTATAACTGTACCGCATTTGCCTCAAATTGATATTTCCGTCATAAAAAATCTCAAACCGGTACACCCGTGTCACCTTTACCCCATACTGACGTAAATCTAGGATTTTTTTGCAGGTAAATGTAATGGCACAGGTATACTAGCTTAAGATTTTTCGAGACAAATTAATTTGGGGTAATATGTGACACAAATGTACCCACTTTGGACTTTTTTAGACAAATTAATTTGGGGTAATATGTACTGGTTTGGGAGTTCTTGTGAAACATTAATTTACCGGTTTGGGGGTTTTTTTATGACATTAACCCAAATTCTTACCTAAAGTTCAAAAGATTATAATAGAAAACTTATATGTTAATTGACTTATTAAAATTGTATATCGTGAAAATTCCAAGAACTACGACTTAGAAAAAATCATCGCGTACCTGCTGTGAGTCTTCATCCTTGCCTTCACCTACATGCAGCTTCCCCAAGGATGATCTTATTTCTTGTAGACCTTGAATATTTTTAATCTCCCTGCATCGGCGGATTTCTAAAATTTTCAGCATCTTCAGATTTGATATGTTAGGCAACTTTTGGAGATGATCACAGTCCGAAAGCGTCAAACTTATCAAGGAAGTTAACTGGCCGAGCCCTTCGAGGTTCTGTATTTCGCAGTGAGATATATCTATTATCTCCAGGGCTCCTAGCTCTCCAAGCCCTTCAACCTCTCTAACTGCAGAGTGTGAGAGCCGTAATTCGTTCAAACTTTTCAAACATTGGACGGTCGGCAATCTTTTCAATGACAAACAGCCTCGAACTGACAAGAATGACAGTGTTGATGGAAGCTGCTGTATTCTCCTGAGGTTTGCACCTGACACGACAAGTTTTGTGAGCTGAGGGAGACACTTATCCCTCAAGCAAAGGTCGGTGATCCGTGAATGAGACAATTCCAACACCTTCAGCCTCAGAAATCTTTTGGGCCAAAGAAAGGAGAGAACCACCCCCCTGGTCAGGATGGAATTCATCACCATCTGCGTTGAGGGTAGTTTTAGTTCCTCGGGATCTTCATCTCCAAGGCACAACTCTTCCAATTTTGTCAAGTTGTCAATGAATGGCACAGCCTTCATGCTCCTAGAGATCACACGCAAGCGAGTCAAACTAGAGGGTAGTATTGGCAATGCTTCAATCCTGTCGCAGTTAAGTAAATCGAGGGTCTGAAGACAGCAAAGTGACTGGATGCACGGCGGCAAGCTAGAAATATGAGTATATCCTAGAACCAACATTCTCAGAGATTTCAATTCCCCGACATGACTCGGAATGTCCCCTTCCAAGCTCCTACATTGCAAGGCATGCATCTCCTCGAGGTTGGTTAGCCTTCCAAAATCACAAGGGAATTCTCTTGTGAAACAGAAGTCCATTTTCAGTACTTTCAAGCCCCGCAGGTTAGCGATCGAACCTGGCAAATTGCAAATACCCGTCCCCGATATATCCAGCTCGATCAATGATCTTCCCAAATTGCCAATTGAGTCTGGAAGCTCCCCTAGACGACGGCAGTTTCTCAAAGATATTTGCTTCAGTTGCACCAGCTCTCCAATTGAGTCAGGGAGTTCAACAATTTTCGCACTATCCAGCAAGAGCACTGAAAGAGCTTCCAGCTGACCCAATGATTGGGGCAGCTCACTCAGAGAGAAGCAATTAGAGGCACTGAGAATTTCAAGTTTCTTCATATTGGCTAGGGTGCTGGGAATTTCCTTTATAGAGGTTCCATCAATTAGAAGTTCTTTCATTTCTTTCATATCATTAAGTTCTTTTGGCAACATGCTGAGTTCACTGCAGAACTTCAAATTCAGGGTGACTAAGAACTTTAGATGAGCAATTGAAGCATCAATCTTCACAAGTCGAGAACAATGCTCCAGAATCAATATCTCCAACTTCTCAAAACCAGAGAAATCAGGAGTAATCAGTAGGTCGGTACACCCCGTAAGGTTTAGAATTCTCAACTGTGGCATCTGCAAAACAACAGAAATGTCTAGATAGAGTTGACATCAAATTGAATCAAGCCAAAAAATCTCTTCATAGTTACCTTGATTTGACTCCACCCTTTCCAGTTATGCGCAACCTTACTCCATGATAAATCAAGAATGACTAGCTCTTTTAGATGCAGATCACAAGCTCCAAATGTCTCGGGGCACACTTGCCAATCAAGCCACCTTAAATTCGATAGGGAATTCTTAGAGTCTCCTATGATTCTGGCTTTACCCATATTGAGATACCTCAGGCCTGGCAGAAGTTCGAATTCTTCACATGTAAAGCAGTCATGGCAAATATTATCATACTTGAGATCGAGAGCTTGGACCCTTTTAGTTCCCTGCAAATGAAAGAACAGTTAAATGCAAAAATATCATTCTCACGTGCCATTAGACGTCCATCTGCTCTTCTTTAAGTGAATTTTATTTGACTTGCTCAACTCAAGAAATCATTATCACTCGCGGGCGTACCTTCCTTTCCTTCAACATGGATACTGCATCAACATGATCCCATAGCCTACTGCGCCTTTCAGGCCTTTCGGGATCTTCATTCTTGACGATTTGCTGACAAAGATTTCTCAGCTGATCATGCATCCATAGTTTGTTATTTTCTCCAATTTGCACCAAAGACATGTTGAGCAAAACTTTGATTCCACTAAGAGGATCATAGCCGCAAGCACACCACATGGAAAAGGGATTGGCAATATCCTTTCCAACAAAGAAACATGCTATATCCAGTAATATTTCTTTGGTCTCATAATTAAGAAACTCAAAGCTTGCCATCAACATGCGTTCAACTGGATCACCATGCTTTCTCATTATCTTCAAGGTATGTTGCCATAATGTTGAGGGCGCTCCACATAAAAGAGGAGCTAGAACCTCAATCGCTAAAGGAATTCGTCCAGTTAAAGATATGATTTCATCGAACAGAGAATCATATCTATCTGGGAATTGCAGGACATGAGAAGCATGCCTCCGAAAGAGAAAAAGAGCTTGATCAGGTTTGAGAGGTTCGACTTCATATTTTTCTGCCACTTTAGGTATATCAATAAGACCATAGTCACACGTAGTCACAATGATCCTACTTCTTGGACCAAACCAACTAAGCTTCCCAATGAATGGTTCAAGTTGATGATAATGACTGACATCATCAAGGATAATAAGAACTCTCATGCTCTGAAATCTATGCCTGATGATGTGCGCACCTTCTTCACAAGTAAACATTGGGCAGCTTCGCTTTAGCAGGTCGGAAATCAACTGATTTTGCAAAGACTTGAGTCCTTCAGATTGTGTGGACCTCTCTCGAATGTCCTCAAGATAGCTACAGCCATCAAAGAGAGAAGTGATGGCTTTATAAACAACCTTTGCAATAGTTGTCTTGCCAACCCCACCAGTGCCATAGATTCCAACTACTCGGACATCCCCACCATGTAACGCAACTGCCTGTCCTTCTTTATAGCAAACGCCAAGCTTTGTCAAGACCTCTTGTACTCGATCCTGAATTCCAACCAAATTCTCCTTAACATCCCACTTACTGAACAGTTGCAGCAGATCTAAGAGGAGTTGCTTTAAAAGCTTGTAATTAGACCTGTTAAAATTGAATTAGGAATACAAGCAGCAATTAAGAAACAAGATGGCAGTTGGAAAGAGAGCGAGCAGAAAGGAGTTAAATTATACACTCAATTGGGCCAGCGGAACTAAGCAATTCATGAAAAGAGCGAAGGACAGGTAGGTTTCGTTGCGTGACCAGTAATCTTGTGAATGTAAGCAGACGGCATGTTCACTCAAAACCATTCTTCTCACTGTCAGAAGACTATGAATAAGGTCCTAAGAAAATATCAAGTGAAATCAACTAAATCGAATTACCAAGAATTGTTGTCTGCAGAGTAAAATCTGTCCCAATCCCCAACCTCACGAAGAGATCTTCCCCATGCATCGATTGTCCTGCCATCCATTCCCTTCATCTCGTGCTCCTTCAAGGATATTTCAAAAGAACCCCTGACGAGTCGCACATCCGAGGGATCTACGTCATAAAAAATGGGAATGATCGTTTGGCCATTTGTTCTTCTGCACTCCAACATTAGACCCAACTCCACGAGGCAACTTTCGGAGGAAGCGTAGCCTTTGGAGATGATTGGAATCGATACGTTGGATCGCCTGATCACTTCAACTAGGTCTTCCCCTTCAGGCAGCTTTTTGCCATCTCCAAAGACCGAAATCCCGGATCTCGTGAGTTGAACCATCAGGAAGTCTATAAATGCATCAGGGATGTCTGGTCCTCTGTTGAAACTCAAGAAAACACCCAAATCTTTCCTAGCGAAGGTAGAGCTGGACGAGGAGGATCCTACCTGTAGAAAAAGAAAGAAGGTCAAGGGACTCAACTCAACAAACATAATTCAGATGGGAAGCATAAATTGACATCGCGCACCTCCTCGCTCGCTGTATCCGCGCTGTCCCGCTCCGGCCCTTCCGATAGGAGGGAAAAGGCGGAGAGGGCAATCCAAATCCCCAGAGCCAAAGCATAAGTCTCGATCCTCGGATGACGAAGTGCTAAACACCCAAGCATGCCCATGCTGAACCCTCGCAGCAGCTCGGCCGCGCCGGTGAACTTCCACCAAGGGCGGACACAGAGCACCAATAACGCGGCCCAGACCGCGAAGAAGGAAGCCAGCGTCTCCGCGCTTCGGTCCCTTAACACCGTGGAGAAGGCCAAAACCAAAAGAGCTGACATCACCAGCTTGGCCAGGCCCGCGTCCCCTCTCCTGATTCGGCCGTGTAAGGCGGATACAACCACCCAAACCGCGAGCGCCAACACCAACCACTTCACCCCCGGATCAAGCAACGCAAGACGCACGGCCGCGACCGCCATTTTCACGAGCATGGACAACGATAGAGGATTAAGCTCGCTCCCTCTCCCTCTCTCTCTCTCTCTCTCTCTCTCTCTCTCTCTCTCTCGTGCGGGCATCTAAAAAGAGCGGATTGCTCGGCTGCAACAATGGGGAGAGACGGTCGTTGACTCGGACTTCTCTTGCAAGTCGTCGTCCCCACCATTGGAGGGTCATAAAAATAAAAAGGAAAATTCCAAAAAAATGGCCTAAAATATCGCATTTCCTTTGATAAGATCCGAAAGTGATCTTGTTTTAAAGAAGGACTTTCTCAAATAATAATTGAATTAGATTTTATATTCAATATGAGTTCAAAATGATTATATTTATTTTAAATAAAAGCTTAAAGTGATTATTTTTATTTTAAATAAAACTTAATTTTTCGATAATCAATGACATTTTTGTCATTTGTCCTTTTTCCTTTCTTTGCTTCCCTTTTCTTTTTATCTTTTTCCTTCCCTTTTTCTTACTTTTCTTCCTTCTTTGTCGGTGGCATCCAAAGACCGAGATCTTGGATCTCCTTGAGCCCTCACAGGCCCTTCCCAATGATCGGCGAGGGTCACTGAGTCCTCATCAGCCTTTACCAGCGACTGCCGGTTGACACCAGAAAAGAAAAAAGAAGATCTAGATGAAAATATTTTTGATCAGTCGAAAAATTTAGCCAATCAATAACTGGCGAGGTAAGACCCTTGTTTAAAGTAATCATGGCCATTTCAGGTCGATCATATAATCATTTTAAGTCATTATTTGAAATAAGATTCGCTTCAATTCTTATTTAAGAAAATGTGAACCCTTCAGATTTTTTTAGAACTTTCTCAAATAAAAACTAAACTAGACTATGATGCATGTGAAACCCGACGATTAAGGCATAGGGGGCGTGAATATGATCTAAGCTATCTTTTCCTTTTTCTTTTTTTAAATAATATTTGAGATGGGTTCTTTCCAAATTCTGTACGACTGAATTTACACCTCTCCTTTTTTTCCAGTAAACAGACACAGACACATTGATTGGTTTCATATTTGTACGGTTTCTTCAATTTGGACACAATCCTATTCCCGATTCCCTTCAATTTTAAACTTTTGCTATTTGAAAAATAAGAACTAGCTCTTCTTCATCGTTGCTTCTATAGCAACTTCTTCGCTCCTCGTCACTCCTATCTTAAAGACTCATTTTTGTGGTGAATTATTATTATTATTATTATTATTATTATTATTATTATTACTATACACGCACACATACTAAGTCTCCTATTTACCGTATCAAAGAGTTGGCGGCCTTTTTTCTATCATGCATGAGACATTTTTACATGGAGTATGTAAGAAGTAAGGGTATGTAAAAAAAACTAAAAATCATGATGTGAAAAAGCTATAAACATTGAGGCACCTCAATGTTTTTTCGCAAGCATTATATAAAAGATATCTACTTTCGTCGATAAAAAATAAATCAAATTCAACTGTCATTGCAAATTGGGTTAATATCAAAAAAACCCTAAAATTGATATATATGTGATAAATTTACTTCACGCTAATTTTCTAACCATAAAAATTCCTAAAGTGTTACACATATGACAAATTTACTTTGAACTAATTCTTTGACCACAGAAAATGCCAAAGCAGTATATATGTGACAAATTTACTCTAAACTAATTCTTTTTTTTTTTTTTTCGGTGACCTAGGGAACCCCGCACGGCCGGCAGCCGGAGGTAAACCACCGGGGGCGACACGTGCTAGCCACCACACACGTGCCACCGGGTAAGTCACCAAGAGTCTCAAGCTAGCCTTCCTGCAACTTGCGTTGCAGAAGCTTCGAACACTAGACCTCCTCGATGGAAGTCTAGTACTCTAAACTAATTCTTTTACCATAAAAAACCGCAAATTGATATATTTGTGACAAATTTAGCCACCATTAGTTTTTATTAAATTGGATTGCTTTTTCCGAAAAACCACAACCGATATACATGTGACAAACAAGGATAAAATCCCACCGTCAACAATAACATGTCATTTAACTTAGCAATTTAATAGTAAAATTTAACGGAAACTTACGAAGGGTAAATTTGTCACAAGTGTACTAGTTTGAGATTATTAGTGATCAAAAAATTAATTTAGGATAAATTTGTCATATGTATATCATTTTGAGGTTTTCAATAGTCAAAAAATTAGTTTTTAATAAATTTATCACATATGTATCACTTTACGATTTTTTGTAGTATTAACCCAATTATAGCATACATGGCACTAGATCCACCGGGGCCATTGTCAAATTCCAATGCACCTTTATCAGAAATCAGCCATGAATGAATTTATTTATAGGGTTCATTAGCCAACTAAGGATGCATATAGTAATGTTTATATTCCTCAAAATAATTCTTTTCAAAAAATATATATTTTATATTTTTGTTATCGGGAAACAGTTTCTGAATTTTTAAAGACGTTTGGTAACTTAACAAAATTTTTCTTCTCGAAAAAGAAATGTGTTTAGTACAATCCAAATATTTTTGTGACTTACAATTTCTTTAAATTTATTAATAATTTTATTACACATTTCTTTTCCTTTTTCTTTTTTTTTTTATTTCTTCTCCTTCATATAGCCGATCACCGACCTTGGCCATGGCCAATCAGATGAGGGTGTCGCCAACCTCGGGGGAGCCTCGCTGACCACCGACAAGGTCCCCTTGAGCCTTGCCCTAGCTGGGTGAGGTCGAGCCTTGCCCGGCCATTGACAAGGCTCGACCTCACTCGACCACCGCAAGGTCGAGCTCACCTGGGTCAGGTGAGGTTGAGCCTTGCCATGGTTGGGTGAGGCTTGGGGGGCTCTTGCCAGTGGCTGGTGGGCTCAGGGTGACCTTGCGAGGGGCCAGCGAGGCTCTAGCGAGGTTGTCGAGCCTTGTTTGGTTGGTCACAGGCCATCGCCAAGGCTAGCAACTGACTAGCGGAAGAAGAGAGGAAGAGAAAGAAAGAAAAGAAAAAGAAGAAAAGAAATGAAAGGAAAAAAGCTTGTTTCTTGTTTATTGAGTTATTCCCAAAAATTAGAAATAATTTTTTTTTTTTGTTTTTTATTTTTGTTCCAAGTCTATTTCCAAAAATAAAAATTATCAAATGCGCTTCTATTCTTTTTTTTTTGGTGACTCGGGAAACACCGTACAGCCGGCAGCCGACGGGCAAACCTTGGGGTGACATTAGCGGATGACTCACCACTCCGACATCGCGCTTAAGATCCTGTGCGTCCCGTGAGATTTGAACCCCTCCGTCCTGGATAGACTTCATGGGGGTTTCTATTCTATTTCTACTTCAAAAAAAATAAAGATAAATATTTCCCATAACGTTATCAAACAGTATCTAACTTCGTTCAATCGGTGGCATTCATCCATAATCTTCCATATTTTTGGAAACAAATGAGCGGCAAGGACCGCAACACGTTTGCGCCACTTTTTGGACGTTATGTCTGCTTCAACTGCAGTGGGATACAGTAGTTAGTCAATTGGTGATTTATTTAATTAAGTGGCTTAATTCGTAGTCAATAGCACGAGCTCATGGTGATCTTTCACTTTTAAGTGCCAGGCGACAAAAAAAGCCCCATGAACTCACGTTTTTATCAGAAGTTGGTTTTTAAGTAATTTAGGTTTAACAGGTCAAAAGTGGAATATGTCCCCTCAAATAGCGGGAAAAGTATCAACAAAGCGTATCAATTTATTTTTATATTAGTATTAATTTAGTCTATCCAATCAATTTAAATTGAAAATTGCTAAAGTGGGTGCCGTCCGTCTTATGTAACACGGTTGGTGCAAACGTCGATTTTTTTTTTAAATTTTTAAATACTTTTTTTGAATTTTCCTTTCTTTTCTAATTTCTTTTTTTTTCGTTCCTCTTTTTTTTTTTTCTTTTTCTGTTATTACCCTCCGCCGGTCATAACCAGTGAGGGGCGAGGGCCAAGACGCCCTTGCTTGGCGAGGGCTAGGTGAGGCCGTCTCTCACCAAATCTGACGAGAGGGCCCTTGCTTAGCCCTTACCATTTGAATGAGGTTGTGTTAGAGTAATTAAATATTAAATCACATGCTTCATCTAAAAGTTTAAGTTTTTAAAATAATTGGTTGTGATCCCACCAAATTGAGTGTGTTTGGTTGGGCAGGATTGTGTGCCCAGATTTAAGAGAAAATCTGGGTGCCTAAGGAAGCTACTATGAGGGGAACAACGAGTCACTAGACTTAAGATGTGCGCCCAAACTCAAAGCTTATACGTCAAGAGTTCCAAATTTGATTCAAGAACAAGTACAACTTCTAAAGATGCATTGTTGAATCCGGATTGAACTATGTTGGGGGATTGTAATGTGCACAAGAGGAGTACAGGTGACATCCTCTGCGTTGTTTGGAAATGAACTTATCCCTCAGTCTACCGTCAACTCTTCTCTACCCAGAATGATGAACCCACTTCCAGACCTGGAGACAACCGTGACGCCCACGCCATCGTACCTCCTCGCATCCTGCTCCTGGGCGAGGGTCGCCTCGATCTGGATGCCGCTGCAATGACCGTCGCACCCTCGCCCATACTCTCTCCCTCTCTCTGAGTGAATACGCGCATGTTCGCGTCCAAATGGCGAGCGATCAATGCCAAAGGCTGGGGAAGGCATCCCGGCCCTCACCCTCGCCAGCAGCCACGACCTCCGCTGGTTGGTGACCGGCCGAGGGTAATAAGGAAAAAAGAAACAGAGAGAAAGGAAAAAAGACAAAAAGAACATAAAAAAATTTGAAAAAAGTATTTAAATATTAAAAAATACTCACATCAATACTAGTCATGCCATGTAAAAATGCCAACACCAGCAATTTCTAGTTTAAATTGATATATCAATATGAAAATATTTAATATTAAATTGATCAAATTAAAAAGGTTTAGAACTGAATTAGTACTAATACAACATATTAAGAGCTTTTTTGGTACTTCTCCCTTCAAATAACAGTACAAATAACTACGAAGGAAAATACAAACTTTCAGAGTCATGGATTTTCGAGTTTATCGCACTTCGACTACTTCCTACCCTCCATAATTTCCTTGCCGAGTTTAGTCAAAAGCAAAAAAAGGCCGGACGAAGAAAGGTCACACATATCAATTACAATAATTGACTTTGTTATTCATTTGATATAAGTCGTATATAGTGAAAATCTTTTGGACCCGCATTTGATGTTGAGTTTGCTTTGCGAAAGAGATAGATTAATAGGTAAATCAAATATGGCAGGGAGGTACACTCCTGGGCTTTGTTAGCATGACAGCTTTTGGGATTTATGAAAATAATATCTAATTGTGAGCTATAAATTTTTAAAGAAATTGACCCCATAATAATTTATGGTAATTTGTTATTTAATTTTTCAGAATAGACTGTTATTCTTATAGTCGATTGAAGACTATCACATAATCATTTCTACATGCTCCCTTTCTTTCCCAAAATAACAACTCGCACCCTCTCACAGAAGTCGCAATACCGCAGCGTTCTCTCTCCATACTTTCCATGCAAGCTCTCTAAGTGGAGACTTGCTGGCTTCTTGTGGGCTTGATCTGAAACGCCAACACCAATTCATACTCGTTGCTATATATTAGCACGTGTGCGTAAAAGGGAACTTGTTGAGTGTAAGAACACGGATCAATGCCTAAGCATAACCACATACAAAACAGTAAGAACTGGGCTCCTGTCATAGTTTGTGACACAACAGACTTGGAAGACACGTTCGCTTCTATTCCATTCCACCATGATCTGATGATCATCACTCGGTCAACTACAACTAGTAGAGGGTTGTTACTTTCGCCGTCGCTTATTATTGTAGTCATCTCCCTCATCCCCTCCGTTGCGGTCGAAGCCTCCGTCACGTTGTCGCCTAGGCATTCGACACAGTCGTGCTCGGCACAACAACAGTAATTGCCGTCCTGGTCCATACAGTCGCATTCATTGCCGGCACAGTTGATTCAGTCACCACCAGCACAAAATCTCTCGTCTACACCAAGGTCCACGTTGTTGACATCATGCTTCAAAGCGGGTCTTCGAACTCGCTAACCACCTCTTCATAATCGTCGCAGTGGACCACGTTAGCACAGCAGGGAGAATTCGCCACTGCCTTGGAGGCATTTACGACTGTCACCATCCCCACTGCGGTCGAAACCACGCTTCACACAGCCGCTGGAGCGGTAAATGATTTTGGTGCACAGGCATCGCAATTGCCAAATTAACAGTCGCCTCCATTGCCACGGCCACATAGCATTTGTGGTCCGTGGCATCAAGGCTGTTGCAAGCCTCAAGTACAGGGGTAGTTTGTGATTGGGATATACAGCAATCGCCATGGCCTTCACAACAATTTTTGCCATCACAGTCATCAACATCGACATGGCAATTAACACAGTTGCCAAGGGAGCAACGCCTGCGCTCAGGATATGATTCCACTCCGTTGTGGCAGTGGCAAGTCTCAAATACAGGGGCGGTTTATGATTTTGATATATAGCCGTAGACATCATTGAGATCCGCTCCAACTCTGCCGTGGCTGTTGCAAGTCTGCAAATATTTTGAATACTGTCATGCTCCTGCTCAGACAATGCAACGCAAGAACTTCAGTGACCTCTCAAAGAGAAAATCATAGGCCGTGTCAAGCTTAAAGAAGCACAGTATTTATTCAAGCACATGAGGTTATTCATACTGCAATAAAATGGTTTTATAACTGACGACAGTTCTAGCAATCCATAATTGGGTCTCTGTTGCCTAATGGTAGAATACAAAGCAACACAAAACAATTATGAGTTCAACCAGCAAGTATGTCTAATTGAAGATTTTCTGGGATGCAATCAAATGTTTGACTTTTAGAGAGACTCAACAATTCAGCTTTTTCCCGCTAACTTTGGCTGCATGAATCCTGTTGAGCGAAGAATACAACTTAAAAACGAACTTCATATTTCTCGAAAGACCAAAACCTGAGGTTGCAAAATTAGATCAATTCCTCTCCAGGATCAGAGTTTCTTACCACTTTGGAACAGGATCATCAACAAAGTACCACCCTTCTACAATAGTCAGGCATGACAATTCCAGGGCTGTCCACATCTTTCTGGATGCCTAGCGCTGGATAATTACACTAGAGCGAAATTCAGGCAGCACCTGAAGCTTCTTGCAGTTACCCAATTCAAGCATTTGGAGATTTGAGAGGCAACAAATGCTCTCAGGCAAGTGGGAAATATGGGTATAGGATAGTTTTAGGACTCTCAAAGAGGATAATCCCGCAAGATCACAGTCCATCTGAATCTCCAAATTCCAGCAGCGAGAAAAATCTATCTCTTCCAACTTTGGCAGATTTTGTATTGCTTCAGGAAATTTCCCAATGCGAGTAAATTCCATTTTTAGCACTTTCAAATTGTCCAAATGCTTGACTGAATTGGGCAATTCATCAACTCCTGTGTTTGACAGGTCCATAAATTGCAGTTCCTTGAGCTTTCCAATGGATCGTGGAATTTCAGTTAATTTCTGACAGTTCCTTAAAGATAGGCGTTGAAGTTTTCCCAGCTCCCCGATGGAAACTGGGAGGGTCTTTATAGCAGCTCCATCCAGTGCAAGATTCGAGAGAGATCGTAAGTGATCAATCTCATATATTTGTTTTAACCTTTCACACTTGCAAGCACTAAGAGTCTCAAGTTGCTCCTTAGTACCTTCTCGGAAATGAATTGTATCAATAAAAGTCCCATCAATCACAAGCTCTTTCAAAGCCTTCGCAAAACCCAGATCTGGCAACTTATCCACATCACATAACTTCATATTTAAGGAAACTAAGCTGCTTAGATTGCTAATGGATGGGCTAATCAAGGATAATTTGGAACAAGATTCCAGAATCAATCTTTCTAGTTTAATTGGCGCAGGGAATGCTGGAGGTTCAAGTAACTCAAGACAACCTGTTAAGTTTAAAACTTTCAGTTTCTTCGCGTTCTGCAAATCAATGAGACAATAGAAAAAAATGAGTTCTTAGAATTGTCAGAATAAGAAATAAAAAAATAAATGAAATTTCTACCTCTCCTATCAGCTCCCAACCTCTCCACCCTAGATTTACGCGGCTCCATGACAGATCAAGAATGATCAAGTTTTCAACATTGAAATAAGGAAGCTCCAAGGTCTTTTCAGGGCATATTTTCCAATCCAACCATCTCAAGTTTGAAAGAAGATTCTGAAGATTGCCTTCGATATATGCAGAGTCCAGTTTAAGGAATCTTAAATTCCGCAGTGGATAAAATGCTTCGCAAGTGAAACAAGCATCAGTGCCATGATCAAACATGAGTCCAAGAGCTTGAACTTTTTCAGTGCCCTGTCAATTAAACAAAAGCTAGCCAGATGAAAAACCCCACAAGAAAACCTGGAAGATGATAATTTCATTTTCTGTCCAAATTAAAATGTATGATTAAAAGACAGATATATTGAAAAGAGCATCAACTTTGTCCACTCAAGCAATCATTTGTTGTCCCAGCATTTACCTTCCTTTCCTTTAGTGTGGCTAATGCTTCCTTGTGATTCCACAACCTGCTTCGCCTGCAAGGCTCTTCGGGGTTCTCCTTCCGTACTATGTCCCTACCGAAGTCTCTTAATTGTTCGTGCATCCACAGCTCGTTATTCACTCCAACTTTGACCAATGACCTTACAAGAAGAGCTTCAATGCCCTCTCGAGGGAAAAATTCAGAGTCTTCCCACATGTAAATGGCAATTCTCTTATCCTGTCCTATAAAAAAACATGCTATATCTAGAAATATCTTTTTCTGATTTTCATCCAAATCTTCATAACACATCTTCAACACCTTTTCAACTCTCTCATGAAGGGCACCTTTGAATTTCTTCAATGTCTCTTTCCACACTTCTTTTGATTGAAAAAATAAGTAAGAACCCACCGCTTCAAGAGCTAAAGGAAGTCGACCAGTAGCTGATATAATGGCACTAGAAAGATCATGGTCGACCTCTCCGACAAAATCCTTCCGGAAAGCATGCTTACAAAAAAGTTCAAGAGCATGACCTTTTTCCATTGCCTCAACCTCATATTTTTGAGCTGTTATATTGACCTTCATAAGGACATCTTGTTTTCTAGATGTCACAATAATTCTGCTTCCAGGACCATACCCTGTAAGGTCACCCGCAATCTGAGTTAGCTGTTCAGAATCACGCACATCATCTAGAAAAATGAGAACCTTCGTATTGCTGAATCTGTGTTGGATAAAGTGCATAGCCTCGTCAGAAGTACTGAATTCTTGAATTCCCCTATTTACTAGTTGAGAAACTAAATTACTTTGCAAAGTCTTGAGCCCTTCAACCTGGCTATGCCTTTCTCGAACATTCTCGAGATAGGCACAGCCATCAAAAAGATGATAGAGTCGGTTGTAGACAACCTTTGCAACAGTAGTTTTGCCAATCCCAGGGATACCGTATATTCCAACAACGCACCCCTCGTCGCCAATTGTTTTAACAGCTTGTCCATCGCGAAAGTCAACATCAAGCTTCCCCATAATCTTTTCTACATGATGGTCGATTCCAACTAAAAAATCAGTCACAAATAGGTCACGCTTCTTTAACCGTAGGAAGACTTCTGAGACGACTAGCTGTATGAGCTTGCCCTCATGCCTGCCAATGTAAGAAATGAGAGAGCTACGATGATATGAACTTTAAATGACTTGACAGTAGACCAAAAGTAAGATAGGGAAGATTGACTTAAGACATGGCAACACAATGTATGAAAACACAAAAGGAACCAATTAACCGATAGGTGTTCATTCGATAAATAATTTCAAAATCAAATTCATCCTAGCATTGGATATGGGAAAGGACAACAGAAACTATTAAATTCTTCTGAGAAATCCTTATACAGTTTATAACTTAATGCAGGTTTGGTGAAACAGTAATGAAATCATGCCAAGACTCATCCCTTTGAGGGATTTAATGTAGCATTGAGTATTGACTAAATGATCTATGAGATACGTTGGCTTGTTTTACTAGGATCCCCATCATGTAAGTATCTGTGGTGTACCCTCAGGTTTCAGTTTTACGTGAAAATAGATCTAAAGTGTAGAACAAAAGTTCTTGACATTCCTGCCTATAAATAGGTTGCATATGGTGTAGACTCTTGATAAATGGACGCGTTTACATGTTTAGAAGGCCCATTGTAAAACGGACATGACAGCAATATATATTTAAGAAATTTCTGACTTGTTTTTTCTTAAGACAATGAAGGTCTCATAGTTCCTGAACTCTGATCAGCTTAACCTGCGACAAGATCTTAGACGTAATATTTTCAGTGAATTTGTAAATTGGGACTAGAAGTGCATTATGCTCAAGGCAGAGATTGGATTACCCATCGTTCATTTCAGCCAAGTTCAATCCTTTCATTTCTCCAATATCTCGGAGAGCCTTCGTCCACACGTCGATCCTCTCCCTACCAATTCCCTCTTTCTTAACAAGTTTATAAAAGGACTCCCCAAAAGACCCCTTAAGGTGTTTCACATGAGAGATATCAATGTGATAGAATATGGGAATGATCATTTGCTCCTTGTTTGCTCTGCACGCTAACATTTGCTGCAGCTCCATGAGGCAGCTTTTACTGGAAGCATAATCCTCTGAGATGATGGGTATGGCTATCTTGGATTTCTTGATCGCCTCAGTGAGTGACAGCTTGATCCCTTCTCCAAGAGGGAGCTCCTCATTGTCTCTGAAAACACAGATCCCCTTTTCTGTGAGGCTGGTATAGAGGCAATCTGCAAATCCCTTCCGGGTATCTGGCCCTCTGAAACTCATGAAAACTTCGTAACTTCCCGGAAAGGTATCAGAAGCCGGTGAAGATGCCGGCGATTTGCATGATTCCTGTCAAATCAACGGAAAAACCTTATTCCGTAACATGTACATTCCTACCTAGAAGAGCTAAATTCCCACTAATTCCCAATTTTTCGATCCTCATTAAAAGTAAACGTTAGTAAGTCAAATGACAATGCATTGCATAACACTCTCGTATTGTCGAGTGAAACTCCAACAGCATCCAAACATCTTTCTACCCTTAGAAGTGTAAGAAAAGAAGATCTCAGGCGAACTCAACAACGTTATCCCTTATTCAAGCATTTTCTGAACAAACTTACAAAATGGGAAAACTACTCTACTAGACGATCATGTCAATTGTAACCAGTATTAGAAGAACTAAGGTAGGTGCTGAAATCAGACATCGGGATGCGACACCCACCGCGTTTCTTCTGCGCTTTTTTGCTAAGTCAACGATGACCGCCACGGCGATCAAAGCCCAGAGAGCTCGGCTTGCTATCTGGACCGCGCTCGAGAGCGCGATGAACAGTAACGCCAGTTTCCATAGCCACGACGCCAAGTTCATCTCGTTCGCTTTCTCTCTCTCAAAGGCAGTAGATGGCAGGAGAGTGGGAATACGATCGACAGAGTCTAACCCTCGTCTCCGGCGGGCACTGGAGACTTATGCACTGAAGCAAGTGGCAGTCTCTGAGACCGTGGACTTCAGGCATCCTTTAAGTCAACATTATTCACCGTTTCGTTAAGTTACTACAATCCCAGCCGTCCATTTAATATCGTCCCTTTCCCTTGTTTTCTTTTCATCGATCTGATTTGCGAAATTCCTGTTTTGGCCTCGTTTGGCTCTTATTTCGCTCTCGTCGTAGATTTTTTTCGCTTGCCATGTTGAATAAATTTTCTTGCATCTAAAAATTCTGTGAGAATGCATCGCCAGTTTAGCCAACGTGTTGCCCGAGACATGATTTTATGACTTTTCCGAAATTCGTCGAGAGCTCTTCTCTCCCCATTTAGATATAAATCTAAATTCAGGAGCTTATTTCTCTCGATCTAAATTTAAATTTAATTTTTTCTCAGAAGCATTTGATTTGTGATGGTTCAACATGTCGTTATTGTCGTTATCTTCGTAATGTTTATTTCACCGAAGCTAGGCGCACGGTACAAGCCATAATTTCTAAGAAGAAGATCTCGATATATGCCCATCACTAAAGGTTTCGAAGATGAGTCAACACTTGATTGCTTTGTTGTTGTTGTTGCGATGATAGTTCTTGTCTTCGTTCCTCAAAATGTCTATCTGAGTATTATTTTGGTCATTCCAAGCCCCTTTAACAATATCCTCCCACTCAGGATCATCTTGCCAAATATGCTTCAAACTGAAACTCCTTTTTTTTTGTGGCAATCTCGAGCACAGAGAAAGAAGGAGAGGGCTATGATTATAGCCGACAACAAAGGTCTCCACATAAGGGAACAAGACTCTCCATTTAATATTACATACAAATCTATCCGGTCCTTTCTTTACCGAAGCTTTCATTCTTTATTATTAGCCTAGGTGAAGACACATCATTTACTTGCGATATCCATAAGAGAACGGTCATTTAACATCTCTCAAAAAGCCACCAAACTATAGTGGTTCACCCTCTCTTTTTCCAGCCTTCTCCTAATAGTATAGAATCTCATTGGAGTCTCCCATACAAGTCAATGGGAGACTATTAGCATGGTAGATGGACCACTTCTGCCATAGACGGGGTCGCTCTTGGAAATTGGTGAGAGGCACGAACAAAATAAAGTCGCATTGTCGTACCACTAATGGGGTCCTTGAAAGTGATGTCATTAAACAACTCTAGACTATCCTCCACTCCCACCGACACTTCCTCGTCCCGCATGATCACTAATCCCCGGGGGATTGATAGTGACGGACTCCTGGAATGGAAGCTGATTTTTCTTTCTCTATCTACCAAAACTCTTTTATTCTTTGTGTTCATTAGGAACGCTGCACGTGGTATTTCTTGAGCCACTTGGACTTGAAGATGCTGGAACGCTGAGGTAGAACCTAAACTTGGTTGTCCAGACACATATTAAGATAGAATAAGATAAGGTGGGATTAAAAATCCTCCGGATTGTTCTTTGGATTGTGAAAATCCCATCATGTGTTTGGAAAATGTCCGAATATAATATGGATATTAGGATGTGCTATCCACCACGCCGGCGACCCCAGGCTTGGTGCGTACGCTGGCAGTTGCGACGCCCATCTGGCGAGAAAATATGCCGGTGCGGTACTCGAGCACTGCGGTTCTCTTCCGTTGTGTGCTACCATGGACAGCTGCGACGGTGATGATGACCCGGTTGGCAATTGTGCGCGACAACGTGTCGACTGTGATGGCGACGATGACGTGGACCTTGGTGGGGACAAGAGCGCGACTTCTGCGACCGCGACAGTGATGACTGTTACGACACCGAGCATGGCTACGTCGAATGCCTACTTACCACCAAGTCCCTCTTCATGATTCCGCTTATTATGACGGCTATCACCAGCAGAACCAGGGCAACCGTCATCGTGATCGTGCTCTCTCTCGGGTACTCATCGAGAAATCGGCAAGTGCATGCATTATGAATATTTCGTACAATTGTTTAACTCTTCCGCTTTCAAATTGCTTGAAGAATTACGGTCAGAAGGGTGTTTTTGGTGGTGTTTTCATCACTGGAACGGTCAAGGTCAACTAGCAGCTGGGCTGCCGCTGGATAAAGAAAAGGAAGAACAGCTAGCCTACAGGTCAACGCTTTGCTTCGGAGATAGAAGCCATGGAAATAGCTCCGGCTTTAGCTATTTGTATTTCTCTGATGTTCAATGGAATGCTGGAAATAACATTCCTATGTTCAACGGGAAATAGCGGCTTTATATATCTTCTTTGGCGGGAAAAGTCATCGGTAATTTCGCATACATGAAGAAGCGATTAACTTAAGTCGCTCTGTTCGCCTTGCCAGGGAAACGTTTCGGGGGCAGGCTAGCAGATTCTGTTTTCTGCATAACAGGTAGTTTGGTCGGGCAACGTTTCGGGGGCAGGCTAGCAGATTCTGTTTTCTGCCTCTCAGGTAGTTCAGTCAGGTGATCCTGATGTACTGGATCCAGTTGATCGATAATGTCTACAGTCTTTGTCCTGTCATCCAAGCAAAATGCATTCATGGACTTGCATATCTACTACTCGGAGAAAAAGTTTCAAGAGCAGGAAAGGAGTATCAGGCAATCCAACTTGAGCTTTGGTACATGAACAGATTCTGCAGATAAGGCTGATAATCTTGGCCGAGCCAACTCCCCCGAAGAAAGACGTGTCTTACGAATGGATAATCATGCTAAGGACAACAACGGAGTTTCGAAGGTACTGCCGATACAAACTTACTGAGACTAATGGAAGCGGCGAGTCATCGAAACAAGAAAATTGCAATAGTTAACACCTTCTTACATTTGAAATGAATCTCCTATACAGTGTCCAGCCAAATCACGGCATACCTTCCCTCATAATAATGGAATTGAGTTAACGAAACCGACTTTACTGTCGCCTCTTACGTTAAAAGGGTGAAATCTGTCAACCAAGATTCCTCCCCATTGCTGCAATATTTGATTACCAGTATGCTCCTGCTCAGACAATTGCCACTGCAACAATTACAATAATTTGTCTAGTAAAGATCATATACCGTGACAATTTAAAGAAGCACAGTATTTATTCAATCACGTAAGGTTATTTATACTGCAGTAAAACGGTCTCAGAACAAACCATAGTCCTACAAATTCCAGAAATTGGGTCTCTGTTGCCTTCTTCAGCCTTGGGTTACTAATTGGCGGAATGCTAGGCAACATGGAACGATAATGAGTTCAACAGGCAAGTATGTCTCATTGGAGAAGATCTGGGATCTAATCAGATATTTGACTTCTCGAAAGACTCAACAATTCAGCATTTCCCCCCTAACTTTGGCTGCGTGAATCTAGTTGAGCTAAGAATACAACTTAAAAAATCAACTTCATGTTTCTTGAAAGGCGAAAATCTGAAATTCCAAAATTAGATTAATTGATCCCCAAACTGTCATTTTGCAGTAGCTCAGAGATTCTTACCACTTTGGAACAGCAGCATCACCCAAATACATCCCTTCTACAATAGTCAGGCATGACAGTTCCAAGGCTGTCCAAATCTTTCTGGATGCCTAGCGCAGGATGTTTATGCTATGGCGAAATTCTGGCAGTGCCTGAAGCTTCTTGCAGTCACACAATTCAAGCATTTCAAGACTTGAGAGGCAACAAATGCTCTCAGGCAAGTGGGAAATTCCAGTGTAGGATAATTTCAAGATTCTCAAAGAGGATAATCCCGTAAGATTACAGTGCTCCTGAATCTCCAAATTCGGGCAGCAAGAAAAATCTATCTCTTTCAACTTTGGCAGATTCTGTATTGCTTCAGGAAATTCTCGTATGTAAGTACCTTCCATCTTCAGCACTTCCAAATTTTTCAAATCCTCGACTGAACGAGGCAATTCATTAACTCCTGTGTTTGACGGGTCCATAAACTGCAGCCTTTTGAGGTTTCCAATGGATCGTGGAATTTCAGTTAATTTCCGACAGTTCTTTAAAGATAGGAATTGAACTTTCTCCAGCGACCCAACGGAAGTTGGGAGGGTCTCTATAGCAGCTCCATCCAGTGCAAGATTAGAGAGAGATAGTAAGTGCTTTATTTCACATATTTGTTCTAACTTTTCACAGTTGCAAGCACTAAGAGTTTCAAGTTGGTCCATAGAACCTTTTTGGAACTGAATCATATCAATAAGAGTCCCATCAATCACAAGCTCTTTTAATGCCTTCATGAAACCCAGATCTGGCAGATGGTCCACATTACTGCACTTCATATTTAAGGAAACTAAGCAGCATAGATTGCTAATGGATGGGCTGATCATGTATAATTTGGAACAACATTCCAGAATCAATCTTTCTAGTTCAATTGGAGCACGGAATTCTGGAGATTCAAGTAACTCAAGACAACCCGTTAGGTTCAAAACTTTCAATTTCTTCGCCTTCTGCAAATCAATAAGAAAAAAAAAAAAAACAAACAAACAAATAATGAGCTCTTGAAAATTGTAGAATTAAAAAGATAAAGACATGTAATTTCTACCTCTCCTATCAGCTCCCAACCTCTCCAATCTTGATTTACCAGACTCCATGAAAGATCCAGAATGATCAAGTTATCAACACTGAAAAAAGGAGTTTCCAAGGTCTTTTCAGTGCGTATTTGCCAATGCAACCATCTTAAGTTTGAAAGAAGACTTTGATGATTGCCTTCAACATTTGCACGGTCCAGCTTAAGGAACCTTAAATTACATAGAGGATCAAATGCTTCGCAAGCAAAACAAACGTCAGTGTCATCATCAAACAAGAGCCCAAGCGCTTGAACTTTGTCAGTGCCTTGTTAATCAAGTGAGCATCGTACGAAAATTATGATACTTGCGCTATTTTTACCCCTTTATTTGTGCTTAAGCAAAGACAAAAAGCAACATTTTGCTTTCTTATAAAATTCAAAAGACTAATACCACCAAAAATCCTAATTTGGCATCTCATGCCATGTATAAACCAAAGTAGTCTTTATGTTATAAAAACTCTCAAACTAGTATAATCATACCGCATTTGCCTCGAATTAATATTTTCGTCATAAAAAATCTCAAATTGGTACACCCGTGTCACCTTTACCCCATACTGATGTAATCTAGGATTTTTTGCAGGTAAATGTAATGGCACAGGCATACTAGCTTACGATTTTTCGAGACAAATTAATTTGGGGTAATATGTGACACAAATGTACCCACTTTGGATTTTTTTAGACAAATTAATTTGGGGTAATATGTACCGGTTTGGGAGTTTTTGTGAAACATTAATTTATCAGTTTGGGGTTTTTTATGGCATTAACCCAAATTTTTATCTGAAGTTCTTTTTTTTTTTTTTTTTTTTTTTTTTTTTTTTTTTTTTTTTCACACCTAAAGTTCAAAAGATTATAATAGAAAACTTATATGTTAATTGACTTATTAAATTGTATATCGTGAAAATTCTAAGTACTACGACTTAGAAAAAATCATCGCGTACCTGCCGTGAGTCTTCATCCTTGCCTTCACCTACATGCAGCTTCCCCAAGGATGATCTTATTTCTTGTAGACCTTGAATATTTTTAATCTCCCTGCATCAGCAGATTTCTAAAATTTTCAGCATCTTCAGATTTGATATGTTAGGCAACTTTCGGAGATGATCACAATCCGAAAGCGTAAAACTTATCAAGGAAGTTAACTGGCCGAGCCCTTCGAGGTTCCGTATTTCACAGTGAGATATATCTAACTGCAGAGTGTGAGAGCCGTAATTCGTTCAAACTTTTCAAACATTGGACGGTCGGCAATCTTTTCAATGACAAACAGCTTCGAACTGACAAGAATGACAGTGTTGATGGAAGCTGCTGTATTCTCCTGAGCTTTGCACCTGACACAACAAGTTTTGTGAGCTGAGGGAGACATTTATCACTCAAGCGAAGGTCCGTGATCTGTGAATGAGACAATTCCAACACCTTCAGCCTCAGAAACCTTTTAGGCCAAAGAAAGGAGAGAACCACCCCCCTGGTCAGGATGGAATTCATCACCCTCTGCATTGAGAGTAGTTTTAGTTCCTCGGGATCTTCATCTCCAAGGCACAACTCTTCCAATTTTGTCAAGTTGTCAATGAATGGCACAGCCTTCATGCTCCTAGAGATCACACGCAAGCGAGTCAAACTAGAGGGTAATATTGGCAATGCTTCAATCCTGTTGCACTTCAGTAAATCGAGGGTCTGAAGACAGCAAAGTGACTGGATGCACGGCGGCAAGCTAGAAATACGAGTATATCCTATAACCAACATTCTCAGAGATTTCAATTCCCCGATATCACTCAGAATGTCCTCTTCCAAGCTCCTACATCGCAAGGCATGCATCTCCTCGAGGTTGGTTAGCCTTCCAATATCATGTGGGAATTCTCTTGTGAAACAGAAGTCCATTTTCAGTACTTTCAAGCCCCACAGGTTCATGATCGAACCTGCCAAATTGCAAATGCCTGTCCCTGACAGATCCAACTCGATCAATGATCTTCCCAAATTGCCAATTGAGTCTGGAAGCTCCCTGAGACAACGGCAGTTTCTCAAAGATAATTGCTTCAGTTGCACCAGCTCTCCAATTGAGTCAGGTAGTTCAACAAATTTCGCACCATCCAGCAAGAGCACAGAAAGAGCTTCCAGCTGACCCATTGATTGGGGCAGGCCACTCAGAGAGAAGCAATTAGAGGCACTGAGAATTTTGAGTTTCTTCATATTGGCTACGGTGCTGGGAATTTCCTTTATAGAGGTTCCATCAATTAGAAGCTCTTTCATTTCTTTCATATCATTAAGTTCTTTCGGCAACATGCTGAGTTCACTGCAGAACTTCAAATTCAGTGTGAGTAAGAACTTTTGATGGGCAATTAAATCTTCAATCTTCACCAGTCGAGAACAATGCTCGAGAATCAATATCTCCAACTTCTCAAAGCCAGAGAAATTCGGAGTCATCAGTAGGCCAGTACACCCCGTAAGGTTTAGAATTCTCAACTGTGGCATCTGCAAAAAAAAAAAAAAACAGAAATGTCTAGATAGATTTGACATCAAATTGAATCAAGCCAAAAAATCTCTTCATAGTTCCTTGATTTGACTCCACCCTTTCCAGCCATGTGCAACCTTCCTCCATGATAAATCAAGAATGACTAGCTCTTTTAGATGCAGATCACAAGCTCCAAAGGTCTTAGGGGACACTTGCCAGTCAAGCCACCTTAAATTCGATAGGGAATTCTTAGAGTCTCCCATGATTCTGGCTTTACCCGATTTGAGATACCTCAGGCCTGGCAGAAGTTCAAATTCTTCACATGTAAAGCAGTCATGGCAAATATTATCATACTTGAGATTGAGGGCTTGGACCCTCTTAGTTCCCTGCAAATGAAAGAATAATTAAATGTATAAATATCATTCTCACTTGTCATTAGACGTCCATCTGCACTTCTTTAATTGAATTTTTATTCGACTTGCTCAACTCAAGAAATCATTATAACTCCTGGGCGTACCTTCCATTCCTTCAACATGGATACTGCATCCGCATGATTCCATAGCCTACTGCGCCTTTCAGGCCTTTCGGGATCTTCATTCTTGACAATTTGCTGACAAAGATTTCTCAGCTTATTATGCATCCATAGTTTATTATTTTCTCCAAATTGCACCAAAGACATGTTGAGCAAAACTTTGATTCCACTAAGAGGATCATAGCCACAAGCACACCACATGGAAAAGGGGTTGGCAATATCCTTTCCAACAAAGAAACATGCTATATCCAGTAATATTTCTTTGGTCTCATAATTAAGGAACTCAAAACTTGCCATCAACATGCATTCGACTGGATCAACATGCTTACTCATCATCTTCAAGGTATGCTGCCACAGTGTTGGGGGCGTTCTGCATAAAAGAGGAGCTAGAACCTCAATTGCTAAAGGAATTCGTGCAGTAACAAAATTAATTTCATGGAACAGAGGATCATATCCCTCTGGGCAAGGCAGGACATGAGAAACGTGCCTCCGAAAGAGAAAAACAGCTTGATCGGGTTTCAGAGGTTCAACTTCATATCTTTCTGCTACTTCAGGGACGTTAATAAGACCATAATCTCGCGTAGTCACAATGATCCTACTTCTTGGACCAAACCAACTGAGCTTCCCAATGAATGGTTCAAGTTCATGATGGCGACTGACACCATCAAGGATAATAAGAACTCTCGTACTACAAAATCTATATCTGATGATGTGCGCACCTTCTTCATAAGTAAACATTGGGCAGCTTCACTTTAGCAGGTCGGAAATTAATTGATTTTGCAAAGACTTGAGTCCTTCAGATTGTGTAAACCTTTCTTGAATGTCCTCAAGATAGCTGCAACCATCAAAGAGAGAAGCGATGTCCTTGTAAACAACCTTTGCAAGAGTTGTCTTGCCAATCCCACCAGTCCCATGGATTCCAACTACTCAGACATCCCCACCATTTAATCCAACTGACCGTCCATCTCTATAGTTAACACCAAGCTTTGTCATGACCTCTTGTACTCGATCCTGAATTCTGACCAAATTCTCCTCAACGTTCCACTTACCGAGCAGTTGCAGCACATCTAAGAGGAATTGCTTTAAAAGCTTGTAATTAGACCTGCTAAATTGGAATTAGGGACAGGAATAGGAATTAAGAAACAAGATGGCAGTTGGAAAGAGGGCAAGCAGAGAGCAGTTACTCAATTGGGCCGTGGGAACAAAGCAATGCACAAAAAGAACGAAGGACAGATGAGTTTCGTTGCATGACCAATAATCTTGTGAATGTAACGATTGCAGACCGCATGTTTACTCAAAACCATTCTTCTCACTGTCAGAATAGAAGACTATGAATCCTATATAGATAAGGTGCTAAGAAAATATCAAGTGGAATAAGCTAGAATTGAATTACCAAGAATTGTTGTATGCAGTATAAAATCTGTCCAAACCCCCAACCTCACGAAGAGCCCAGCCCCATGCATGGATTGTCCGGCCATCGGTTCCATTCATATCATGGTCCTTCAAGGATATTCCGAAAGAACCCTTGACGAGTCGCACGTCCGAGGGATGGACGTCATAAAAAATGAGAATGATCGTTTGGCCGTTTCTTCTGCACTCCAACCTTAGACCCAACTCCACGAGGCAACTTTCGGAGGAAGCGTAGCCCTTGGAGATGATTGGAATCGATACGTTGGATCGCTTGATCACTTCAACTAGGTCTTCCCCTTCAGGCAGCTTTTTGCCTTCTCCAGAGATCGAGATCCCGGATCTCGTGAGTTGAACCATCAGGAAGTCTATGAATGCATCGGGGATGTCTGGTCCTCTGTTGAAACTCAAGAAAACACGCAACTCTTTCTTAGCCAAGTTAGAGATCGACGAGGAGGATCCTACCTGTAGAAAAGAAAGAGGCTCAAGGGACTTAGCAAACATAATTCAGATGGGAAGCATAAATTGACATCACGCACCTCCTCCGTCGCTGTATTGGCGCGGTCCCGCTCTGGCGTTTCTGACAGGAGGGCAAAGGCGGAGAGAGCAATCCAAACCGCCAGAGCCAAAGCATAAGTCTCGATCCTCGGATGACGAAGTGCCAAACGCCCAAGCATGCCCATGCTGAACCCTCGCAGCAGATCGGCCGCGCCGGTGGACTTCCACCAAGGGCGGACACAAAGCCCCAATAACGCCACCAAGACCGCGAAGAAGGAAGCCAGGGTCTCCACGCTTCGGTCCCTTGATGCCGTGGAGAAGGCCAAAACCAAAAGAGATGACACCATCAGCTTGGCCAGGCCCGCGTCCCTCCTCCTGATTCGGCCGTATAAGGCGGATACAACCACCCAAACGGCGAGCGCCAACATCAACCACTTCACCCCCGGATCAAGCAACGCAAGACGCACGGCCGCGACCGCCATTTTCACAAGCATGGACAACGATAGAGAATTCATCTCTCTCTCTCTCTCTCTCTCTCTCTCTGTGTCGTGCGGGCATCTAAAAAGAGGGGATTGCTTGGTTGCAGAAGTGGGAAGAGACGGTCGTTGACTCGGACTTCCCTTGCAAGTCTTCGTCCCCGGGGGGTCATAAAAATGAAAAAATAAAATAAAAACCAAAGTAGACTATGATTTATGCGAAACCCGACGATTAATGCAAAGGAGGTGTGAATGTGCCGTGATCTAAGCTCTTCTTTTTCTTTTTCTTTTTTCAAATAATATTTGAGATGGGTTCTTTCCAGATTCTGTAGGACTGAATTTACACATCCCTTTTTTTTTCCGGCACATAGACACAATCACCTTATTTCCATATGATGCAGGGTAGGCTTATTTAGGCTTAGCCTCACCAAGCCAATTGACTTAGAATCTATTTGTTAACTTGACTAATAATAATTGATTCTATTCTTTATTTTCGAAAATAAAAAAAAAAAAAAAAAAAAAATCCGTTTGACAAATTTTTTTGTTTCGATAATAAATTTATTTCCGGTAATAGATTTAAAACATAATTAAAAAATGAAAGAAAATTGCTTCCATGTTCTAGGAAACAAATCCATAATCAAGTCCAATCATTTTTCTTTTCTCTCTTTTCTTTTCTTATTTTCTTCTTCTCTCTTCTTCTTCCTCCTAGCCGGTCACTAGCCATCGACATTGACTCTACCATTAGTGATCGCTAACAATCAGTTGGGTAAGGTCCAACGAACTCACCAAAAGCTCACTCAGCCACCGTGAGCCTCGGTCTCGCCCAATTTGGGTGAGGTCAAGCCTCGCCGATGGCCCAGCAAGGCTCGGCAGACCTCACCCAACGGTGGCGAAAAAGACCAAATGAAAAAGAGAAAAATAAGAAATATATAATAAAAGTATTAAAATTTTAAAAGAAAAAAATTTAAGAGTCCTATCAAAAGTATTCTTATTACAAGAATAAAATTTTGAGCAATTACCAAATGTTTTCAAATGTTAGAAAATTGTCCCTAGGATCAAAATAAAAAAAGAATCATTTATAAGCAAAAATTATTCTCATAAACAAAATGATTACTAAGTACACCCTTAGTTGTCGCCATCTAAGCCTCAAGACAGGCCCCATAATTTTCTACCAAACTTTTCTCCCAGGTCGAGTCGACATACATGGGTGATGTTGTGTGACCTCGGGGTAGATCTCTTGCATGTTTCTTCCCTTGAACCTTTTAAAGACTTGATCAATCTCGAAAAAATAAAGTAGACTATAATGTATGTGAAACCTGAGGATTAATACATTGGAGGTGCAAATGTGATCGAAGCTGTTTTCTTTTTCCTTTTCCTTTTTCAAATAATATTTGAGATGGGTTCTTTCCAGATTCCGTACCACTGAATTTACACCTCTCCTTTTTTCCAATACGTAAGACACAATCACTTTAATTGGTTTCATAATTGCGCAGTCTCTTCAATTTAGACACAAGCCTGCTCCGGCTACCGTTCAATTTAAATTCTTGCTATTTGGAAACTAAGAACTAGCTCTTTTTCGTCATTGCTTTTATAGCAACTTATCTACTCCTCGTCACTCCTATCTTAAAGACTCATTTTTGTGGTGAATTATTATTATTATTATTATTATTATATGCGCAACACACCAAGTCTCCTATTTATCGTATCAAAGAGTTGGCGGCCATTGTTTTATTATGCATGAGTTATTTTTACATGGAGTATGTAAGAGTAAGGGTATCTAAAAAAATACTAAAAATCATGATGTAAAAGAATTATACACGCTGAGGTACCTTACTATTTTTTCGTAATCATTATATAAAAGATATCTAATTTTGTCAATCCAAAATAGATGAAATTTAATAGTCATTGCAAATTGCGTTAATATCACAAAAAACCTAAACCGGTACACCTACGACAAATTTACTCCAAACTAATTTTTTTACCACCGGAAATTCTAAAGTGATACACTTATAATAAATTTACTTTGAACTTATTTTTTTATCACAAAAAACCCCAAAGTGGTACATATACGACAAATTTACTTAAAACTAATTTTTCTACCATAAAATCTCAAGTTGGTACATTTGTGATAAATTTACCCGCATTTGTTAAAATGGATTAATACTCCAAAAAATCATAAACTGATATAACTTTGATAAACAAAGGGTAAAATCCAACCCTTAATTGCCACATATCATCCGACTTAGCAATTTGCCGGTAAATTTAATAAAAACTAATGAATGGCAAATTTATTACGAGTATACTAGTTTGATTTTTTTTGTTATCAAAAAATTAGTTTTGAATAAATTTATTAAAAATGTACCACTTTGAGATTTTCGGTGATAAAAAAATTAGTTTGAAATAAATTATGACAAGCATACGATTTGGGATTTTGGCCATTGCCAAGTTCCAATGTACTTTTATTAGAAGTTGGTCATGAATGAATATATCTATAGCGTCTTCTTACCTTTTACCCTATATATATATATCGTTCCGCAGCCAAATAAATGTCTTTCAACGTACGGCATTCATCCATACTCTTTCATACTTCAGGAAACAATTGAGCGGCAGGGACCGCAGCATGTTCGCACAACTTTTTGGACGATGCGTCTGCATGAACTGCAGTGGGATATAGTAACTAGTCAATTGGTGATTTATTTAACCAAGGTTTGCCCCGGTGGCCACCCTTCCAACATGTAAAGGGGAAGTGGGGGGTTCGAATCCCCACCTTTTCGGGGGGATTGGGATAGGAATGATTTAGTTTAAAGTGTAGGTTTCAACTCCCACGCCCTGCAAAGAGGTAAGACAAAAGTCGAGAGTGAGAATTAGAGTAGGGCTAACAAAAAAAAAATTGGTGATTCATTTAAATAAGTGGCCTAATTCGTGGTCAATAGCACGAGTTTGCGGATTTTCGCTTTTAAGTGCCGGATGATGAAAAAGCCCCATGAACTCAAGTTATTATCAGAAGTTGGTTTTGAAGTAATTTAGGTTTGACGATTCAAAAGTGGAATATCTCCCTTGATAATGGGAAAAGTACAAATATAAACTACTATCAATTCATTCCCAAACTTTTTAGTTAGAGCAATTTAGCCATAAACATTTTCTTATTACTATTTCTTTAGTTCATCTGCGTGGATGCCAATGTCTTACGTGACATGGTTATTATTGATGTGAAATTTTTATTTTTAAATACTTTTTCTAATTCTTTTATTAATTTTTCTTCTCTTTTTTCCTACACTTTTTCTTCTTTTCTCTTTTTTCTTTTTTCGTTATTACCTTTGCTAGTCACCAACTAGTGAGGGCGAGGGCAAGGGCTAGGCGAGGGCACCCTTCGCCAGATCCAACGAGAGAGAAAATTTGTGTGCCTGAAGAAGAAACTATGAGTGGAACAACGAGTCACTAGACTTAAGATGTGCGCCCAAACTCAAAAGCTTACGCAACAAGAGTTCCAAATTTGATTCGAGAACAAGTACAAGTTCCAAAGACGCATTGTTGAAACTAGATTGAACTATGTTGGGGGATTGGAATGCGCACAACAGAGTATAGGACCAGACCTAAAACTGATAGAAAATGAGGAGGAGTTGAGAGGGAAAAAATCATGTATATTCATTGAATTGTGTACAATTACAACGATCCACTGACAATTTAAGAATGAGAAGAAAATAAGGAAATAATATACAAAGAATCATAATTTCCTATTCACTGAATCAATTACAAATTCATTGAATCAATTAGAATCGGCGCCACAATCAAGATGTTTGATCATATCTTCAACACTCCCCCTCAAGCTGGTAGCCTGTAAATGTCATGGACACCTAGCTTGCTTAACAAGTATGCATGTTGTCTCTGACATAATGGCTTAGTGAAGATATTTGCTAGTTGATCCAAAGTTCCAAGTCCCTTTGTTACAAGAACTCCCTTTGTGATCTTGTCTCGAGTGAAATGGCAATCAACTTCTATATGTTTTGTTCTTTTGTGAAATATTGGATTTGTCGTCAATTTGAGTGTAGCATCGTTACCACAAAACAATTCAATTGGTCCACTGACCTGTAATTCGAGGTTTGAGAGTAATCCTCGAATCCAAACTACTTCACAAGTAGTTTTCGCCATAGCTCGATACTCCAATTCAGCTAATGACAATGATACAATTGACTGCTTTTTCATTTTCCATTTGATGCAGAAACCAATAATAGATCTTCTGGCCATCAGGCAAGTGGCATAATCTGTATCGCAAAATGCTGTCATCTTCCTATTGCAATCACAAGATAAGAATATTCCAAGTCCTAGACACCCCTTCAGATATTTCAAAACTTTCAGGGTTACATTCATATGAGATTGTTTCAGACTATGCATAAATTGGCTGAATAATAATACCGCATAACATGTATCAGCTCTTGTCACAGTAAGGTATACCAATTTTCCAACAAGTCGCTGATATCCTGATGGATCTTTGAGCAATGGATCCTCAATAAATTAAGAGGAACTCATATCATACTCATGAGTAGTTAGCTTGTTGTTTTGTTCAATCTATATGACAGCTGGCTTGCATCCTGACAATCATGTTTCTAAAACAATTTCTAGGATAAATTTCCTTTGGCTAAGACTGATACCTCTATTAGAACGAGCGATCTCAATACCAAGGAAATATTTTAGAAGTCCCAAATCCTTGATATGAAAGGTAGAGTGCAAATATTCTTTGAACTTGGCAACATGAGAGTCATTATTTCCCATCACAAGTATATCATCAATGTATATCAGCAAATAAATTGATGAATTACTTACATTCCATGTGAACAGGGCATAGTCATGTTTAGAATGCTGAAATCCCGCATTGGTTAGTGCAACAATGAATTTGGAATACCATCGTATGTATACCCGTTTCAATCCATATAGAGATTTGCGTCGATGACATACCTGAGACTCTCTTTGTTTGCATAATCCCTATGGAAGCCCAATTTATATTTCTTCATCTAAATCACAATGAAAAAAGGCATTGTGGACATTCATTTGGTGCAGCTGCCAATTACGAATAGTGGCAATGGATAGGAAGGAGCGGACATTGACTTCCTTTGCAATGGGAGAGAAGATATCATGATAATCAAAACCTTCTTTTTGTGTAAATCCCTCAGCCACCAATCAAGCTTTGTAGTGTTCAACAGATCTATCTGCCTTAAACTTGATTTTATTAAGGTATGTTATGGGTTCTCCGAAGGGCATCTGGACTCCATCGGATAGGATCTTGACCGAAAGCAATTCTTCAGCGATTCGGAGGTATCGGGATCTTCACAAGTCAGGATGTTTGATCGTAAGTTTTCCTTCAGGTGAAGAGTTGCTTGATGCTCTCAGTACAGCTTCTTAGTAGCGAATCAGCTTCTCCTGGTTTCCGGTTGTTTTTCTCTTAAGTTGTCTTCGTTTGGGTGACGAGTTTTGGAGTGGAAAAGTTGTATCTAGGTAGGATCGGAGATGCGGACAGCCTAGATCTGATACTCCTCTGGAAAAAGATTTGAAAGTTAGTGAAAATGGAGAGCAAAGAGGAAAATGAGATGAGAGTGGCTACATTATGTAAAAGTCTTGGGCATTTGTGGACTGAAGAAGATGTAGTCCAAGTATCTGATGAAATACCTCAACAGAAACGAGAGGAATGTAGTCGAACTCTTTTTGGAAAATTGTATTCTAAACCAAACGTGAACTATCCAGCCTTCGTTACTACAATGAAAAAAGCATGGAAAACAGAAGAGGTTATATGTTCCCAGAAGGAACCGGGGCTATTTAGTTTTTTATTCCCAACGGAGGAGGAAAAGCAGCGAATCAAGAGGAACTCACCTTGGTCATACTCCACAAATCTGATTGTTCTGAAATAGTGTCTCCCCGAAGTCCCTGAGCACTGCTACGATTTCACTAAGGAAGAATTCTGGGTGCGCATTGGAGGAGTTCCCCCTGGGTGGAGAATAGAAAAAGTGTTTAATGAACTGGGGAAAAGGGTGGGAAATGTAAAAGAAGTTCAACTCGACTCAACAACAAATGCTCAAAACAGAGGAGGAAGAGTTAGAGTTGAGATTGATCTGACCTCACCATTGAAATCGGGAGCTATTATGGAGATTGGCAATAGCTGGCTTTGGGTGGAGTTCAAGTATGAGCGTCTCCCACACTACTGTTTCTCTTGTGGCAGAATTGGCCACTACGCAACTGACTGTCTTGAAATTCCATATGCAACCTCACCTTGGGCAATGAACAAAAAAGGGTTATATGGACCCTGGTTGAAGGCAGAAACTAGTGATCACAGCCCTTATTGGGATGCTTTTTATGGGAATATGGAGGAAGAATTAGTAGTGGAAGAAACAATACCTGTTCCATCAAACCCACCGAGGGGAATGCACTTCAGTGCTCAAGAGCCAGCATCAAATTTGCAAATAGTAGCATGCAACAAAAAGCGAACAGTAGGCAGCCCAAACAAGGTGAAAAACCTAGATGAGGTACCTATTGCAGCAGAAGTCCGAGATCGTGGAAAACAGGTACTATACACTGAAACTAAAAACCTCTGTTATCAAAAGTTGGGAATAGCAGCAAGAAGACTATGAAAGTACAAAAGGCTAAAAAACAGAAATGCCTACCAGCAACATCCTCAATCCTAACAGATGAAATAGAACTCCTGGAGACCCCGGTGCAACTGGTCCAAGAAGGACAAGAATGGGCTTTGGTGGCTAGCCCTAATAAGCCACCACAGAAGCCATGAAAATTGTTAGTTGGAATTGTCAGGGGCTGGGCAACCCCCTGACAATCCGAGAACTAAGAGCTTTAATAGCTCTTGAAAGGCCTAAGCTATTCTTCCTAATGGAGACAAAAAAATAAAGCAGACATGGTGGAAAAGATTTGCAAAAAACTTTAGTTTTAGAAATTACACTTGGTTAATCCAACAAGAATAGCAGGAGGTTTGGCAATCATGTGGCAAGAGGAAATCGCCTTAAAAGTACATGCAAGTTCTAAACAATTCATAGATGTGCAGTGCATTGATCCTGAAAGTAAACAGCTTATGTAGATTACCTTTGTCCATGCATCTACTGATTTTGGTGAGCGTATGGAATTATAGCATGTGCTGGGAAATATTAAGCATTTGTCTTCTCTTCCCTGGATCTGCATGGGAGACTTTAATGAGATTCTGTACGTATGGGAGAAAGTGGGAAAAAAAGAAGTAGATAATAGAAGAATTGCAGCGTTTAGAAACATGATTAATGACCTATCCCTAATGGATGTAGAATGTCATGGCTGTGCATTCACATGGACCAATAATAGGGAGGGGGCAGAGTTGGTTAAGAAGAGACTTGACAGAGTGCTATGTTCTCTAGAATGGCGAGTTACCTTCCATGAAGCCGAAGTCCAGGCCCTCCCAACTATAGGTTCGGACCATAGTCCCTTAGTCCTCAGTCTGTATCCTGGGGTAAGAAGAAAGAAAAAACAGTTCAGAATGGAAGTTTTCTGGTCAGAACATACAGATTATCAGGCAGTTATTCAGCAAGCATGGGCAGGGAATTTAAGCCAAAAAGTCCCATTTGCAGAGAAATTAGGGAGAACATCACAAGCTTTAACTAAGTGGAGCAAACAGCACTTCTCAAATGCTTACACGGAGATCAAAGACCTAAAGCAAGCATTAACGGGTCTGATGAATCAAACAGATCAGCATACAAGTAAGCGAACAAGGCAGCAAATTATCAGTAAAATAGACACTCTCAAAAAACAAGAAGAACAGTTCTGGGGAATGAGATCACGCATTAAATGGCTTCATTGGGGGGATCAGAACACACGGTTTTTTCATGCTACAACAATGAATAGAAGACAACAAAACCGTATTTCAATTCTGCAACTAGAGGATAAAAGTTGGTGCAGAGAACCCATGATGATACAGAAACATATTCAATCCTATTATGAGAATCTATACAGGACTGATGGTCAACGAGATTACCAGCCTATCCTAAACCAATGCCCAACCCCAATAACAGATAATATAAACGAAGATCTGGTGGTAGTACCTACATTGGAGGAGATCCATGCAGCAGTATTTCAACTGGGAGCCTACAAGGCTCCTGGCCCTAACGGTTTCAACGGAATTTTCTATCAACAATCATTGGAAATTATAAAAACTGATCTGATGCAACTAGTACAGAAGTTTTTCCAGACAAGTGTTCTCGACCCCCGAATCAACCAGACCCACATCGTGTTGATTCCCAAAGTAAAAAGTCCTTAAAACATTAGTCAATTTAGACCCATTAGCCTGTGCAATTTCAGTTACAAAGTTATATAAAAAATATTAGCCAATAGACTAAAGAGATGGCCGCCACTTATCATTGAACCAGAGCAGGGGGCCTTTGTCCCAGGGAGACAAATCCAGGACAATATCTTCATCGTACAGGAGGTTCTGCATCACCTACGCAAAACAACAAGGAGGAAAAAGCATCAGGCCATTCTGAAACTGGATATGCAGAAAGCATATGATAAGATAGAATGGGATTTTGTGAGAGATCTTATACTGCACATGGGGTTTCATGCAAAATGGGTTTCTCTAATTATGCAGGGCATCTCAACAGTTACCTACAGTGTGAAAGTTAATGGAGAACCTACCTCCTTTTTCCATCCTTCGCGAGGCCTCAGACAAGGTGATCCACTAACACCTTATATCTCCATTCTAATGTCCAATGTGCTAACCTGGATGATGAAAAAGGCATTAGAAGATGGTACAATCACAGGAATACAGCTTAACAGAAATTGCCCTAAGCTATCACACTTAATGTTTGCTGATGATGTGATCTTCTTTCTGGATGGAACTATATCAGAGTGTTAGAATGTTGCCCAAGTATTAAATCAATATTGTTATGCTACGGGCCAGGCAATCAATTTAAATAAATCAGGAGTTTCTTTCAATGGTAGCTGTCCAGCGGTCCTAAAACAGAATCTAGCCACAGAATTGAGAGTTCCTATTCTACAGAGAACAGGAAAGTACTTGGGCATACCTACTTAATGGGGACAATCCAAAAAGGAGCTGTTTGCATGGATCCTGGCCAAAGTAAATTCAAAATTAGCAGGATGGAAAGAAAAATTACTGACAAAGGCAGGCAAGGAAGTGCTAATTAAAAGTGTTGTACAATCTCTACCTACCTATGCAATGTCCATCTTCAAGCTGCCCGTATCTATCTGCAAAGCCATAGAACAACGAATAGCGTCATTTTGGTGGCAAAATGGCGATGCAAAAAGAGGGCTGCACTGGAAAAGTTGGGAAATATTGAAAACTCGAAAGGATACAAGGGGATTAGGGTTCAAGGATCTGCTAACCTTTAATAGAGCCATGCTCGACAAGCAACTCTGGAGACTAGCCACCTCCCCTTCAGCCCTATGGAGCAGAGTGCTGAAAGGGATTTACTTTCCCAATGGTGACGTCTGGACAGCTTCGAAGGGACACCGACCATCATGGGGTTGGCATAGCTTAATGCTTGGCAGAGACACCATAAAGGACAACATAATATGGTCAGTAGGCAACGGAAAATCTATTCGTATTAGAGAAGACAGATGGCTAACACAAGGTGTAATAGGAGGCCAACCAAATCAGACAGAGCCTAGATTGGTATCTGAATTGATAAATGCAGAGCACAAAGAATGGAAACAATAGCTTATTTTTCAACTGTATGACGAATCAATTGCAAATGAGATATTAGCTATCCCCATATGTCAGCAATCAAAGCCAGATATGTTGATATGGACAGGCAACAAAACAGGGCAATACTCTGTTAAGAGTGGATACAACAGAGCACGAGAAACAACAGGGAAACCAGAATCGAACAAACCCTCTTGCTCTTATCAACCACCGCGTACCTTATGGACTCAACTTTGGAGTCTTAACGTGCCACCAAAAGTTCGATCTTTCCTCTGGAGCCTATGTCAGAACGCCCTTCCTACGAGGGAAAACCTATATAAAAGAAAAATTGTTATTGATCCTTTATGCCCTATTTGTTGGTCGAACATTGAAACTACAGAACACATGTTGTTTTTATGCAAGTGGACGAAGAGAGTATGGGAAGAACAGACTTTCGAAAAGATAAGACCCGATGGAAGTATCAGCCGAACAGATTAGTGGATTGTCAAAGCTTTCAAACAAGATCAGAGTTTACCTGTTCGAGAACTCACGGGAATGGTTTTGTGGCACATCTGTAAGGCGCGAAACACCTGGATATTCCGATCAAAAGAGCCTACACCTGCAGATCTGTTGAGCACAGCAAAGGAACAACAAGCGTTCTTCAGCCGAGGAAAAACATAAAAACTCAACCCATCAAACTAAACCTGACCAATGGAGGCCTCCGAAAGGGGATGATCTGAAAATAAATGTTGATGCGGCATGGTGCTCCGGTGATTTTCTCGGCTCTGCGGCGGGAATCGTTCGCGATCAGGAGGGAAGAATTCTCGAGGGCTTCGTTGCTACGATTAGGGTTTCCTCGGCAAGTGAAGCGGAAGCCCAGGCAATCTTACACGGGATCTCCTATACACACAAACTCATGTCGTCTCACGTGCGGGACTTCGGAACACGAACAGGGAAGTGGCTTATTGAAAGTGACAGTTCTTCGGTGGTGGACATGATTATGGGCCGGGCCGAACCATCCTGGAATCTTAAGGAGATAGTGCAGCAGTGCCAAAATGGGCTAAGTCGAAATACTAATATTTTGGTGACCCATTGCCCTCACCAAACAAACACGGCAGCGGATTGGATAGCACGGAATCATCGTCTACAGTCTCTACCACGTAATTGGCAAATTTCCCCCCCCCCTTTTCCCCTATGGAATATATTATGTGCAGATCTTTTTCCATCTGCATTATGTAAGTCTCCTCTATAATCAAGTAATAGAAAGTTATCTTTTGACCAAAAAAAAAAAAAAACTTGATTTTATAGATCCATTTACATCCTATCGGTCTTTAGTGTGGAGGCAGTGGAACAATGTCCCAAGTATGATTCTCCATTAGCGCATTAAGCTCTAATTCCATTGCGCATTGCCATCGAGGATCATGTGATGCTTCATGAAAAGAAGATGATTCCTATTCTTCTGAGAGATGGCTAATGCAACACATGTGTTTTGGTGACAGCCGATTAAAGGAGACATATGAAGAGATAGGGTATTTGGTACCTGGAGAATGCAATGCTGAGCAAATGTAGTCGTTGGTCCATGTAAGCGGGCTCGTTGTCATCTAGAACATCGGGGTGGATCAACTACTATATGATCAGGTGTTGGAGAAGTTACTATATGGTCAGGTGAAGCCGTAGCTGCAGGAACTTCCTTAGATAACACCCGTGATATTGCTAGGGACCCACCTTCATATGATGCTGGAGAAATAGATAGCTCTTGTGGAACTAGTATGGATTGTTCTGGGGCAACAAATAAATATTGCAAAGCCATTGATAAGTCTTCTTCACATAGAAAAGGGCGTCAACCTTCTAATGACGAAGTCACAGAAGATATCATATCTTTGAAGGGAAAGATATCCTCATTAAAAATGACATCCTTGCTTATCTGTAGAGATTTCCATGACTATCCTTTCTGAAGCAAAGGGTATCCCATAAAGACACACTGAGTAGCACAATGACCCATTTTATCCATAAGACCATTTGTCGCATAACATAAACAATAAAATACTCGAAGATGATCATTTTCTGGTTGTTTGTTATATAGCATCTCAAAAGGAGTTTTACCACCAAGAATTCTAGTCGGCATACGATTAATTAGATAAGCAGCTACTACCACACAATCTCCCAAAACATACTTAATGCACAAGCTACTTCTAAGAGATGTCTATGCTTACGTTCAACAACTCCATTTTGTTGTGGAATGTAAGTACATGAACTTTCATGGAGTATCCCATGTGAAGACAGAAATTTGATGCAATCAAAAGTGAAGAATTCACGCCCATTATCTGTAAGAATTCATTGCACAAATTGATCGAATTGATTTTTGACTAAAAAAATGAAATTTGATAGATAAGCAAAAGTTTGGATTTTTGATTGCATAAGATAGACCTAAGTGCCCCGTGCATAATCATCAACAATCGTAAGAAAGAAACGGAAGCCACCACGATGATGGGTATAATAAGGACCCCGATTTCCATATGAAGCAGTGAAAATGGTTGGCTAGCTCAAGAAGTATTTATAGGAAAAGATGCCCAAGACTGTTTAGCTAAGGGACATAGTGGATAGTTAGGGTGTAGAAAACAAGCACTATGACCCAATTTCTAATGAAAATGGATATTTTTATTTCTACTAATAGTATTACAAGAAATGCTTTTATTTAACAATTCTAAATCTCCCGAGGAATCAATCTAGAAATATAGTCCTTGTGTAATACTACTCAAGCCCATCAATTTGCTAGTCAAATGGTCCTGAAAGAAACAATTGTCGGAATTGAATATAGCATGACATGAATTATCTATGCAAACCTTTGGAATAGGGAGTAGGTTGAATTCAAAATCAGGAATGTATAAGACATTCTTGAGGACAAAGTTCAAACCAAGATAAACAATTCCAATCATGGTAACATAGATGAAGTTTCCATTTGGAAGACATACTAATATGGGGGATTATGGACCTTTTTTTTTTCACATGAGAAAATAAATGCTTATTGCAAATTATGTTGTCACTAGCCCCTCGTATCGATTAGCCTTGCATTGACTAAAAAAAAATTCTCCTTTTGAAGAAAGGTACTTGAGGCCTTGCGCTTTTATTATTGGCTTTCAGCTGATTTAAGATCTAGACAATATGTTGATACTGATCCTGAGTAATTGTCCATTGTGCCTCGTCAGTCCTTTTTGTGGCAACCTAATAAGCTAAGTATTCTTTTTTGTTTTTATCAATAGGCTTCCTGCGCAGTTTCCAACATGTCTCAATCGTATGGTGTAGGGTTTGCAATATTTGCAATATTTATTTTTGAATTTACCATTTTTCCCATCGACCTTTCCTGATGATGCCGATTGAAGTGAGTCATAGGATCCCTTGTAAGCAAGAGTAGATGTGGCCTGATACGGGCCCTCCGATCCGATCAAGTTTATGGGCAATCCTGAGCCATTGATTGCCGCATGCGATCCTAAGCTATCCATCATGCCGCACGATCTTGAGCCGTCCATCCCCATCTGCTAATCCATACCGTTCGTTATCAAGCGACAATCCCAGCCTTTCATGTGTGGAACCCTAGGTTCTCTTCGGTCCTTCTTCTGGCCAAAGCCATAGAGCCCATTTTTGGGTATCCGGCGACTTCGAGAAATCCACCACTTCCTACAATAGCCGTCAAGTGAAAAAGCCACGAGACTCATGCCTTCTTCCCCTTAGGGGTGCTTAGCTGCAGCGAGACGCCAACTTTCTTCTTGGACAACCAATTGATATATGTGGCCAAGCAGCGATGGGGGGTCCATCACAAGAATTTGGGATCTAAATGCCAAATAAGACTCTTTGAGGATGAGTAAAAATCTTGTGGATTTCTCTCGTTCTTTCATTTCCTTATACTGCCTCAGTGTGCTCTCGGGTCCTTGCACACATTCTTTGGCCTCCTTGAGTTCATTCCATAGGACAGAGAAGCAATTGAAGCAAGTGGTAACCGAGAGGTTCCCTTGCTTCATTTCTATCAACGCTTAGGTGATTGTGAAGAGTTTGGCTCAATCAAGGCGCCAACAAATCTCTCTGATATTGTCCCAGAACTGCTTCGCGTCTTCAGTTGGTGGGAGTCGAGCCACGATGTCAAGGGCGAGACAATTGCTGATCTAGGTATGTACTAACTGGTTGCATCTCCACTAGTGTCTCTGGTTGCGTTCATTGACCGAAAGGAGACAGATCTGTCAAGGAAGACATCCGTATCTTTGGTGATAAGCGCCTACCGGAGATCTCGAGCCCAAGTTGTATAATTGTCCAGTCCAATGAGTCGGAGGTTGATGAGAGAAAGTTTTGGTCCATTGGTCAGCGAAGTATAAGAGGGATTGCTCAATTCGAGGCGTATGTCACCGCTGATGGGGAAAACATGCGGCATGAATCCGGGCAAGTAAATCAGGTAGGGATTTGTCCCTTGGCCAGGTATGGATTCGAATCTGTGGCCCAGATTCGGCTTACCTGAATCCGATATTGGGTCGCTCTCATCCGATGCAAGAAGCGGCAATCTCTATTGGGCTGATTTTTTAGGCCCAAAAAACTTGCTTCTCCATATGGGTGTTGGGCCCACGCCTGTCCTGGTCCAGTGCCCCACTAGGCTTGGACGGGGTACCAGTGCACTGGCTAAAACACGGAAGGCCACTTAATGGACCCAGGGATTTTGCCTACAGTAGGAAGTTGCTCCTCGACAGATGGTCGTTCCTCTTCGGGCAAGATGGTAACATCTGACAGTAATGGGGTTTGATTTTGCGGAATCTCCTCCGTCGAAGAACTCTCGATGTTCTTATCTTTTGCCATGGTAAAAAAATTTTGAATTCCCGATCACTTTGCTGATTTGTTTTGAAGTTTAAGGACTGCAACAACACCCTAGGACAAAAAAAAGTACACACACAAAAGGCAATTCTGGATTTTGCTGAAGCTAGGCCAAGATGAAGAGATGACAGAAAATGAGGAGTGGAGAGGGAAAATTTTATGTATATTCATTGAATTGTGTATAATTACAACGATCCACTTATAGTGTAAGAATAAAAATGAAATAAGAAACTAATATACAAAGAATCATAATTTTCTATTCATTAAATCAATTACAAATTCACTGAATCAATTAGAATTGGCACCATAGTCAGGATCTTCGATTATATCTTCAACAAAAACAAATGTGACGCCCCACCACCGTGATTCAACCTCAACGTCCTTGCATCCTGCTCCTGGGTGATAATCGGCCTCCATCTGGAAACCGCTGCAATGACCGTCGCACCTCTCTTGTACTTCTCACTCTCTCAAAGAGGGTGCACGCATGTTCGTGCTCCACCCTCATCCTGCCATCCAAATAGCGAGTAGTCAATGCCAAAGGGTGGGGAGGGCATCCCGGCCTCACCCTCGGCGGCAGTCGCAACCTCCGCTGGTTGGCGATTGGCTAAGGGTAATAAGGAAAAAATAAAAATAAAAATAATAAAAATAAAAATTCGAAAAAAAAAAATTATTTAGATATAAAAAATGTCAATATTAGCACTAGTTATGGCACGTACCAATGTCAGCAATTTCTAGTTTAAATTGGCCGAATAGACTAAATTGATATCAATGTGAAATTGTTTAAAATTAAATTGATCAAATTGAAAAATTTAGAACTAAATTAGTACGAATGTAATAGGTTTATAGCTTTTTTAGTACTTCTCCCTCCAAATGGCATTACAAATAACTAAGAGGGAAGATACATATTTTCACAATCATTCGGGTTCACCATGTTGCATCGCACTTCGACTACTTCCTATCCTTTATGATTGTCTTGCCTAAGTTTAGTCAAAAGCACAAAAAGACAGGACGAACAAAGGTCACACATACATTACAATAATTGACTTTATTATTCATTGGATTTAGGTCGTACATAGTGAAAATCTTTCAGACCTGAATTTGACGTTAAGTTTGCTTTATGATAGAGATAGATTAATTGGTAAATAAATAATGGCAAGGAGGTCTGCTTCTGGATTTTGTTAGCATAATAGTTTTAGATTATCGTAAGAATAATAACTTATCATGAGCCATAATTAAAAGAGTGAACTCCATAATAATTTATCATTTTTTATGACCCCAAATATATATATATATATATATTCTCACAATAGATTAAAGAGTATCATCCAATCATTTCTATATGCTCCTTCTCTCCCTCTCTCTTCCTAGAGTAACAACTCGCACCCTCTCACAAAAGTCACAATACCATAGCGCTCTCCTTCATACTTTCCCCTGGAAGCTCTCTAAGGGCGTGTTTGATAACTATTTTATTCTTAAGAACAATTTCTAATTAGAAATTATTTTTTCTTTTTATTCTGCTCCCAGAAACAAATTCTAAGCATTTAAATGCGTTTGGCATCGTTCTCAAAATTTCTAATCCAAACCATTTTCTTCTAATTTTTGAATGATTTTATTACTTTTTTTCTTCTTTTCTTTTATCTTCTTCCTCAACCGGTTGTCGACCTTGCAATGACCGGCGACTAGCTAGATGAGGGCCAACAATCCCAGCAAGGCTGCACCTCGTCGATTGAGCCTTGCTGACATTTGGGCAAGATGCGGCCGAGCCCTAGTTGGGTTGGGCAAGGCTCGACGTCACACAGATTTGGCGAGGTCAAGCCCTGCTGACAACTGGGCAAGCTCGACCCCGCTAGATCTAGGTGAGGTTGAGCCTCGCCCACCCAGCTAGGGCTCAGTGAGCCTTGCTCGGCTAGGCGAGGCTCGCCAAAGGTTGGGAGAGGCCCAGGAGAGGCCTAGGCGAGGCTTAACCTCACCAGTGGCTGGGCAAGTCTCCGGCAAGCTCGTCAAAGCTCGGCCAACTGGTCACCGACGATTGGCAGCGGCGGATGACGATGGACAGCGACGACGGCGACGACGGCAGCTAATGGCAATAGCAGTGGAAGAAGAAGAGAAAATGAAGAAAAACAAGAAGGAAAAAAGAAAATAAAATAAAAGAAAAAATTTCAGTTGGCTTGATTATGAAATCGTTCTCGGGAACAAAGAATCAACATTTTTTTACTTTTCGATTATATTCCGCATCTATTCCCGATAACAAAAAATTTACCAAACAGTTCTCGTTCCAAATCTACCTTCATGAATAAAAGAACAAAATTAAACAATATTTGGTTGGTTGTCTAACATGCCCTAAGTCGAGACTTGCTGGCATCTTGTGGGCTTGATCTGAAACGCCTTCACCAATTCATTCTTGTTGCTATACATCAACACATGCGTGCGTAAGAGGGAACTTGTTGAATGTAAGAACACAGATCAATGCCTAAGGGTGCGCATGACAAAATTTCTGGAACAGAAATTGATTTCTGGCTAGAAATTGATTTCTCAATTTCTATTTCAGAAACTGAAGGCGCGCATGATAACCATTCTGTTCCAAAAATAGTTTCTGGAACAGAAATAGATTTTTCTATTTCTATTTCTAGAAGAGTTTCTAAGCAAAAATAACCGTTTGATAACGACACAAAATTTCTACTCTAAAAATATAAATTCGTTTGATAACGACACAAAATTTCTTCATTTCAGGGCGGGGGCGATGATGAGGACCTTTAATATAAACAATAAAAATAAAAATGATTTAGTAACAAAAAAAATAATGAATAAAATAAAATAAAATAAAATAAAATAAATCATAAAAATAAAACAAAAATGTCATTTTATTTTAAAATTAAAATATCCTTAAAAATAAATTTATTTTATTTATTCTATTTTATTTTATTTTAAGAATAAATTTATTTTAAAATGAATAAAAAAATAAAAATAATTTTATTTGGCAAAACACTCAATGCAAATAAAAATAATTTATTTTTATTTATAATAAATAAATTTATTTTTAATAAATTTAATAAATTTATTTTTAATAAACTAAAAATAAAATGATAAATAAAAATAATTTATTTATTTTAATAAATTTATTTTATTTTTAAATGAATAAAATGAATTTATTTATTTTTATTTATTTTTATTTTTAATAAAATGAGGAGAGAGCGAAGGAGGAGGAGGAGGAGGCAGAGACGTAGAGGAGATGAGGGAGGACTCACCCAAATTAGGGTTTAGTGAGAGAAATTATTTCGATTTCTCTTCCGGAAATCGAAGTAGAAAATTTTAGCTTCCGATTTATCTTCCAAACCTATTTCGGAATAAATCTATTCCAAAAATAGAAAAACTAAATAGGTTTATCAAACGGATTTCTCTTCCACAAACAGGTCTGGAATAGAAAAACTATTTCTAGAACAGAAATTTTGGGTTGTCATGCACCCCCTGAGAAGCTAAAAATTTTAGCTTCTGATTTCTTCTTCAAATCTATTTCTGGAATAGAAATCTATTTCAGAAATTGAAAAATTAAATTGCGTTACCAAACGGATTTCTATTCCAAACCTGATCCGGGGAACAGAGAAACAGATAAATCAAGAAACATAAATTTTATCATGCGCAGCCTAAGCGTATCCACATACGAAACAATGAGAAATGTGCTCTTCCGTCATAGTTTGTGAAACGGCAGACTTGGAAGACACGTTCGCTTCTATTCCATTCCACCATGATCTGATGATCATCACTCTGTCAACTACAACCAGTTATAATCTTTGCGGATTGTTACCTTTGCCACTATCTCGGAGGCATTTGCGAGCGTCACCATCCCCACCGTGGTCAAAACCACGCTTCACACAGCCGCTGCCATCACTATGCTTGAGTACTGGAGCGGTATATGATTTTGGCACACGGGCATCGCAATTGCCAAATCAACAGTTGACTCAGTTGCCACGGGCATAAAGAATTTGAGGTCAGTGGCATCAAGGCTGTTGCAAGCCTCAAGTACAGGGGTAGTTTGTGATTCGGATGTACGGCAATCGCCATTGCCTTCACAACAATTGTTGCCATCAGAATCATCAACATGGACGTGGCAATTAACACAGTTGCCAAGGGAGCAAAGTCTGCACTCAGGATGGGATCCCACTCCGTTGTGGTAGTCGCAAGTCTCAAATACGGGTAGCTCGTGATTTTGATATATAGCCATAGCCATCGCCAAGATCCAATCCAACTCCGCCATGGCTGTCACAAGTCTTCAAAAATTGAATACTCTTATGCTCCTGCTCAGACAATGCAACGCAAGAACTTCAGTAATCTGTCAAAGAGAAAATCATAGACCATTCAAGCTTAAAGAAGCACGGTATATATTCAAGCACATGAGGTTATTTATACCGCAATAAAATGGTTTTATAACCGACCACAGTTCTAGCAATCCATAATTGGGTCTCTGTTGCCTAATGGTAGAATACAAAGCAACACAAAACAATTATAAGTTTAACCAGCAAGTATGTCTAATTGAAGATTTTCTGGGATGCAATCAAATGTTTGTCTTTTAGAGAGACTCAACAATTCAGCTTTTTCCCGCTAACTTTGGCTGATGAATCCTGTTGAGAGAAGAATACAACTTAAAAATGAACTTCATATTTCTTGAAAGGCCAAAATCTGAGTTTACAAAATTAGATCAATTCCTCTCCAAGATTAGAAATTCTTACCACTTTGGAACAGGATCATCACCAAAGTAACACCCTTCTACAATAGTCAGGCATGACAATTCCAAGGCTGTCCACATCTTTCTGGATGCCTAGCGCTGGATAATTACACTAGAGCGAAATTCAGGCAGCACCTGAAGCTTCTTGCAGTTACGCAATTCAAGCATTTGGAGATTTGAGAGGCAACAAATGCTCTCAGGCAAGTGAAAAATTCGGGTATATGATAATTTCAAAACTCTCAAAGAGGATAATCCTGCAAGATCACAGTCCATCTTAATCTCCAAATTCCAGCAGCGAAAAAAATCTATCTCTTCCAACTTTGGCAGATTTTGTATTGCTTCAGGAAATTTCCCTATCTGAGTAAATTCCATCTTGAGCACTTTCAAATTGTCCAAATGCTTGACTGAATGGGGTAATTCGTCAACTCCCGTGTTTGACAGGTCCATAAACTGCAGTTCCTTGAGCTTTCCAATGGATCGTGGAATTTCAGTTAATTTCTGACAGCTCTTTAAAGATAGGCATCGAAGTTTCTTCAGTGACCCAATGGAAACTGGGAGGGTCTTTATAGCAGCTCCATCCAGTGCAAGATTAGAAAGAGATCGTAAGTGATCAATCTCATATATTTGTTCTAACCTTTCACACTTGCAAGCACTGAGAGTTTCAAGTTGTTCCATAGAACCTTCTCGGAAACGAATTGTATCAATAAAAGTCCCATCGATCACAAGCTCTTTTAAAGCCTTCGCGAAACCCAGATCTGGCAACTGGTCCAAATTACAAGACTTCATATTTAAGGAAACTAAGCTGCTTAGATTGCTAATGGATGGGCTAATCAAGGATAATTTGGAACAAGCTTCCAGAATCAATCTTTCTAGTTTAATTGGAGCAGGGAATTCTGGAGATTCAAGTAACTCAGGACACCCCGTTAGGTTCAAAACTTTCAATTTCTTCGCCTTCTGCAAATCAATGAGACAATAAAAGAGAATGAGTTCTTGAAAAATGTATGATTAACAAGATTAAAATAAATGTAATTTCTACCTCTCTTATCAGCTCCCAACCTCTCCAACCTTGATTTATCCGGCTCCATGACAGATCAAGAATGATCAAGTGTTCAACATTGAAATAAGGAAGTCCCAAGGTCTTTTCAGGGCATATTTGCCAATCCAACCATCTTAAGTTTGCAAGAAGATTCTGAAGATTGCCTTCAATATTTGCAGAGTCCAGTTTAAGGAACCTCAAATTCCAGAGAGGATAAAATGCTTCGCACGTGAAACAAACATCATTTCCATGATCAAACATGAGTCCAAGGGCTTGAACCTTTTCAGTGCCCTGTGAATTAGACAAAAGTTAGCTGGATGAAAAAAACAACAAGAAAACCTGGATAATGATCATTTCATTTTCTCATCTGAGTTAAAATTAATGATTGTAAGATGAATAAATCGAAAAGAGCATCAACTTTGTCCACTCAAGGAATCATTTGTTGTCCTTTATTTACCTTCCTTTCCTTTAGCATGGCTAATGCTTCCTTGTGATTCCACAACCTGCTTCGCCTGCAAGGTTCTTCGGGGTTCTCCTTCCGTACTATGTCCCTACCAAAGTCTCTTAATTGGTCATGCATCCACAGCTCATTGTTCTCTCCAACTTTCACCAAAGACCTAACAAGAAGAGCTTCAATGCCCTCGTGAGGGTAAAATTCACAGTCCTCCCACATGTAAATGGCAATTCTCTTATCTTTGCCAATAAAAAAACATGCTATATCCAGGAATATCTTTTTCTGATTTTCATCTAAATCTTCATAACACATCTTCAATACTTTTTCAACTTTCTTGTGAGGAGCATGTTTCAATTTCTTCAATGTATCTTCCCACACTACTTTTGATTTTGAAAATAAGAAAGAACCCACCACTTCAAGAGCTAAAGGAAGCCCACCAGTAGCTGTTATAATGGCACTCGAAAGAGTATGGTCAATCTCTCTGACGAAATCCTTACCAAATGCATGCTTACAAAAAAGTTGAAGAGCTTCACCTTCTTCCATTGCCTCAACCTCGTATAGTTGATCTGCTACTTTGACCTTTGTAAGAACATCTTGCTTTCTAGATGTCACAATAATTCTGCTTCCAGGACCATAATCTGTAAGCTCACCCGCAATCTGAACAAGCTGTTCAGGGTCACCCACATCATCAAGAAAAATGAGAACCTTCATATTGCAGAATCTGTGTTTGATAAAGAGCATAGCCTCATCAGAAGTACCGAAGCCTTGACTTCCCTTATTTACTAGTTGAGAAACTAAATTAATTCGCAAAGTCTTAAGCCCTGCCACCTGGTTATACCTTTCTTGAACATTCTCGAGATAGGCACAACCATCAAAGAGATGGTAGAGTCGGTTGTAGACAACCTTTGCAAGAGTAGTTTTGCCAACCCCAGGCATACCACATATTCCAACAACACATTTCTTGTGGCCAAATGTTTCAACAGCTTGTCCATCACAAAAATCAACATTAAGCTTCCTCATAACCTCTTCTACATGACGGTTGATCCCAACTAGATATTCAGTCACGACTAGGTCAGGCTTCTTTAATCGTTGCAAGACATCTGAGACGACTAGCTGTATAAGCTTGCCATGATGCCTGCCAATGTAAGTAATGAGAGAGAGCTATGATGATATGTACTAAAACTATGTACTGAAAAATGACTGGACAGTAGACAAAAAGTAAGATAGGGAAGGTTGACTTAAGACATGGCAATACAATGTATGAAAACACAGAAGGCACCAGCTAAACCATAGTTGTTCATTTACTAAATGATATCAAAGTCGATTTATCATAGCATTGGTTATAGCTAAGGATAACAGAAACTAGGATATTCTTCTAGAAGTTCTTTTATGGTCTATAACTGAATGCATAATTGGTGAAACAGTAAGAAAATCACACCAAGACTAATCCCTTGGAGGTATTCAGTGGAGTATTGAGTATTGACTATATGATCTATGAAATAAGTAGGCTTATTTTACTTAGACACAATCATATAAGTATCTATTGTGTACCCCAGGTTTTACTTAGGAAACTCTAATCTATTGATCTAGAAGTGTAGAACAAACATTTTTGACATTCCTGCTTATACATAGGCTGCATAGAGTGGCGACTTTTGAAGAATGGACACATTTAGGATGTTCAGAAGGCCCACAGGAAATCAGATACGACAGCATTATATGATTAAGAATTTTGGACTCTCTCTGGGGCTATTGAAGGTCTCACAATTCATGAATAGTGATCAGCTTAACCTGCAACAAGATCTTAGACGTAACAATCTTTTCCATGAATGTATGGACAGGGAGCGCATTTTGCTCAAGGTAGAGCTATGTAGTATAAGACAAGAGCAGCAGAGATTGCATTACCCATCATTCATTTCAGCCAAGTTCAACCCTCTTACTTCTCCAATATCTCGGAGAGCCTTCTTCCACGCATTGATCCTCTCTCTACCAATTCCCTCATTCTTAACAAGTTCATAAAAGGACTTCCCAAAAGAACCCTTAAGATGTTTTACATCAGAGCAATCGACATCATAGAATATGGGAATGATCATTTGCTCTTTGTTCTCTCTGCACTCTAACATTTGCTGCAGCTCCATGAGGCAGCTTTTGCTTGAAGCATAATCCTTGGAGATGATGGGTATGGCTATCTTCGACTGCTTGATCGCCTCAGTGAGTGACAGCTTGATCTTTCCTCCAACAGGGAGCTCTTCATTGTCTCTGAAAACACGGATCCCCTTTTCTGTGAGGCTGGTAAAGAGGCAATCTGTGAATCCCTTCCGGGTATCCGGCCCTCTGAAACTCAAGAAAACTTCGTAACTTCCCGAAAATGTGACAAAAGTCGGTGCAGATCTTGGCGATTCGCATGATTCCTGTCAAACCAAGGGACCAAACTTTATCCCGTAACATGTATATTCCTACCTAGAGGAGCTGAATGCCCAATTGTTTGCTTCCTCATCAAAAGTAAAAGAAAAAACAAGAGAGAGAGAGAGAGAGAGAGAGAGAGAGAGAGAGAGAGAAATTGCCAAGTCAAATGACAATGCATAGCATAACACTCACATTACCGAGCGAAAATCCAAGGGCATCCAAACATCTTTCTATTCTTAGAAGAGGAAAAAGGGAAAATCTCAAAGGAACCCAACAAAGGTTATCTCTTATTTCCAAGCATTTTCCGAACAAACTTATTAATTGGGAAAACAAATATACTAGACGATCGTTTAAGTTGAAGAGGTCCACCGAATGAATTAGGAAGAACAAACACATGCGAAACCAGTGTTCAAAGAACTAAGCTAAGTGCTGAAATTAGACATAGGATGCGGCACCAACCGCGTTTCTTCTGCGCTCTTTTACTACGTATCCAAGGACCGCCGCGGTGATCGTAGCCAACAGAGCTTGGCTTGACTTCCGGAGCGCGCCCGAGAACGCGATGAACAGGAACGCCAGTTTCAATGCCAACCACGCCCACTCCATCTCTCTCTCTCTCTCTCAGAGACAAAGGCGCGAGCAGAAGACGGGAAGAGAGAGTGGGAATACGATCGACGGAGTCAAGCTCCTCTGGCCGGCGCGATCCTATAGACTCCTCCAGTTATGCGCACTGGAGTTTCTCCGTTGACTCCGGGTTATCATCAAGTCAACGATATTGTCACTAAATCTCAGCCGTCCATCGTCCAATCTTGGCACTTTTACTCGTTTAACTAATTTCCGACCGATGGGACGCACGAAGTAATACGTTAGAAGCGATAGAGCTAATTTTCACCACGCCTCTATGGCTAAAGCCACTCAATTTTCCATTGGATAGGCAAATAGCACTCTTGATGGTTTCGATATTTTCGTGTGTTTCCTTCAATCGAATTTCAAATTTGCATTCGGTTTCTATTTAAAAAACATGGAGAACGGCCTATTCTTCATCATTGCTCAGCATGTCCATTCTTGGTACCTCCTATCTCAACAACTCAATTTTGTGTTGAGCTTGTTATTCGTTGATTAGTCTAAAAAAGAAATCGTTCTTCTTATTATATCAAGCAAGTAATGATTTTGTTATGTTATTGATGAGACATTTCTACATTGAATATATAAAAAGATATAAGAGTATCTAGAAGTACACCGAGAAAAATGATGTAAAAAAATTATACGCATTAAGTCATGTGATAGTTTTCTTTTTGACACTTTATCAATAATATTAGACTTTTTGCAATCTAAAATGAATGAGTCATTCTAATTTTTTTTCTATTTTATGCGGATTTAAATTTAATTATACATTATCTTTTTATTTTTTAGAATTTTATCATTGGGAAATGTAATTGTAATTTTATTTTATCAATTTTTTTACGATGATATTTTTTATTTCATTTAGCCACCTCAACTTATGCATATCAAAGACAACTCATATAAAAAAATTTAATGATGATGTGCGCAACAACAGAAAAAAAGTTGATAAATATATAACTGTGTTAAAAAAGTTGCTTATACTAAAATTTTCTTGGTTTGCTTGACAAGTAACCCATAAATTGGCTCGACATGAAAAAGAAATTAACTAGGTCATGAACTTTATCTTTATCTGTTTTCGAGAAACTTTAAGGTCAAATTAACTGATTTTATGTAAGCGCGATCAGAAACTCCATCGTACATGCTCGATAATAAAATTAAATGAAATGTAAACACACTATGTTTCCAATAACTTGTGATATTTAAAGTTCTAAAATGAATAATAAGTTAACTGTAATCTTAAAGTAATGAGAAATGTGAATTTAACATGAAATTTTATTTATTATTTTATTCACTGATCTAAATAATTTAATAGAATTAATTGTACTTTTTTTTTTGGTCGGTGAATTAATTGTACTACAAATTAGCAGTTATTTAATAAGAAAGTAAATCGGTGGTTAGTTTCAATATATTTCTTTAAATTAAGTGAATTTTGATGAAATTTGTCTATATTTGAAACACGATACTTTCTCTTTGGCTATTATTCGAAATAAAAACTAATAGACCATAGAAGTTTGGGAGTGACAAAATTAACAATATCCTTTGATAATATTCTTCTCTTTATTCAATTTGTGAAGTTTGAACTAAATAATATATAGAAACTTGGGGATGACAAATCAACAAACTAATGCTGAAATTTGAGTCAATCTTAAAAAAAAAAAAAGTGAAGTGCCACGTGACAAAGACATGAAGAAACATCCTCTCAGTTCTAATTCTAATTATGCAAAATTGATTTCTTTAGATGTTTTGGCCCTCCTAATCTGACTTTTATTTGATGTGTAACACTTGAAATCTTTCAAAAGACATAAATAGTTTCTGTGGAAACGTTGAATTATTTTCGCAAACTATTTAAAATTCAAGATTTTGAAAATGAAAAGTCATAAGTGCTTTATAGAAAGTTACCACTCAGGATACTCTTATGGATTCTGCCGACAAGTATGGTGAAATTAACAGAATATACTTTCAATAGAAACTTTTTCTTTTTGTCTGGTCCTATCCTATATCTCCTAAATATATTAAATAGGACTTTAAATATATTAAATAGGACTTGACTATTAAATATGTCCTTTTTAACGTTGCTGTTAGCCAGTGTCCTAAAAGCCGTTAAGAAAGGGTATAAAAAGTCACGCATCCTAGCCGTATTAAGCGGCAAATTTCCCTCTCTTCCATCTCTCTAGCTCAGAGACTCTGTTCACCGGTAGTTTAGTTTGGTACAAATGTCTGGCTTCAATTCAATTCCTCTCTCTCTCTCGCAATTCTCTTTCAGTTTCCATTTTTGAAGTTTCAACCTCTCTTGAGCTCGCGATTTGTGTATGTTCGAGTCAAGTCTATCGTTTCGTTAACCAATGTGAGGGTGAGTCTTTCGTTTCGGTTCTTGGTTTTCATGCTTTTGGAACATTCGATAGTTTCCGAATTGTAGTTTGGTGGTCTGGAACTTGGTTTTGACGTCTGTTTCGCGTCTTGTGAGTATGGATGATGAATAATCGTAGCATATGAAGAAGATGGTCCGTTAATGTCAGTAGACGATGGCGACGATTGAGGCATGATTGGTTTGGTGTTTCCTGCCCCTGCAGCTGAACAGGAGGTGCATGGAAGCTGGTGAGATATGGCGCCCAAGGTGAAGGAGGATGAGAGACTCGAGAGGATTATCCGCGGTCTCTTGAAACTTCCCGAGAACCGAAGGTGTATTAACTGCAATAGTTTGGTATGATCTCTGTTTCTGTGCGATTTCGTCTCATGTTTCCTAATTGTTGAACCTGCTCAGTATGTCCACATGGATACCGATTGTGCATCGTCCCCGTTTTCTGAATGCACAGAAAATGCTTAGTTAATCCAATGATTTGTTCAGATTTCCTCAAATTCCTTCGACACCAATCATGATCACCAATCGCTTTAGGGAAATGACGGCATTGTTTACTGGGATTTTTGGGGTTTGGATAATCATAGTATGCTATACACTAGAAAAGAGACAGAGTACCCACAGAAATTTGTCTCTATCCAATTATGGCGAACACAGGAAACTGGTTCCCGAGACAAAAATGGAATTTGTTGTCATAACACCTGACGAACCATGGCCATTGTCAAGCTCCACTGTTCCTTCATCAGAAGCCTGCAACGGATGATTTTGTTTACAGAGCTAAATGTTGATAGTATCCCTCCATTTTTTTTTTATTCATATTTTTGGACTCACACGAGCAGCGACCATCATAATCTGTATGTCAATCCGCCATATTGGTACTGAGATATTTGCTCTGTTGCAGGGACCGCAATATGTTTGCACCACTTTTTGTACATTCGTCTGCATGAACTGCAGTGGGATACAGTAAGTAGCTAGACAGACTCATTTCTTCTTGTACATGCATTGATTTGATTTACTGTCAGTTACATACGGTGTGGTTCGTGGACTAGTTGATCACGGGTTACTTCGGCATAGGCTTGCATATCTGGAGCCATAGCCAGCTTATTTTTGCTGATCAATGATATGTTTTGACATATTGTAGCCGGGAGTTCACGCACCGGGTAAAATCAATATCAATGGCTAAATTTACTCCTGAAGAAGTGAGCGCACTTCAAGCTGGAGGAAATGAGGTGGGGAATTGTGTATGCAGTCTCTTTCACAACTTGGTGATTTCATTGTAGCTATCACGTCTTGTTTCTTACTCGTGTTCTGGGACTTCGTTTTAAGCGAGCACGACAAATATTTCTTAAAGAATGGGATCCTCAACGCCATTCTCATCCTGACAGCAGGTCTGCACACGCTTCTTGAATGTCGCTTAGCAATTATAGAAAGTAATATTGTCTGATACATGTATGTTCTTCCAGTAACCTTTATAAACTCCGGGATTTCATCAAGCATGTCTACGTAGATAGGAAATTTAGTGGTGAAAGAAGCGAGGAGAAGCTCCCGAGGCTGAGATTGGTGAGCTAACTAGTTATTCCTTGAACAAACCAAAGGTCTATGGCTTGCTTATGTTCTCTAATTTTATCTTGAACATGTACAATGGAGTTTGGCTTGTGAAGCTTCGTTGATTTTGATGTCTTATATGCATGCAGACCAACAAAGAAGAGTCCTACACGAACAGAAGTTCTAATGCATATAGGAGTGCATCTGGCAGCCCCAGTTATGAGGACAGATATGAAAGACCTCATAGCGGAAGGTCTAGTCCAAGCGGACGAAGCGAAGATGGGATGTTAAGATATTATTCTGATGAAAGGAGAAGTCCGAGATATGCCCGAGAAATCTCGAGATATGGGGGTTATAGAAAGAGTCCTGTCCGTTTCGAGGTTGTTGATGACCGGTTTCGGGACGATGTGTCAGGAGGTGGCAGGCGATCTCAGGGTCAAAGGCTTTCAAATGAAGAATCAAGGCTGGGAAGCAGGTCACCCGAGAATCCAAAGAACATGGATAAGTCCACTTCCACTGTAGCTCGACCCGCAAAGGAGACTTTAAGGGACGATGGTCTTTCCTGCGGGGCAGGCGAAACAACGGAAAATTCTGATGGTTGTGCCAATGTCAAGGTATCCTAATTGCTTTGCGAGTTCAATTTACACTTCTGTCTCACTTACAAGTAGCATTTGATTGTGAAGCTGATATTTAAATGTAAGCCTGCGACATATTCCTTCCTAGTTCCACGAGTGTAACATGCTCATAGGACTGTGCGGTATCGCGTAAATGGGAATTCAGGAATGGCACAATGAGATGATGGTTTATGATTAATGTCGCCAATGAGACAATACAATTGCAGCACCGTTTTTCCTTGTATTATTTAGCACCATAAAGACTTCTCTGCATGATTTTCTGAAGAAGATTCAGCAGGTTTCCATAAACTTAAACTGTCAACGTTCATGTCCCGGGATCTTAATATATGCTCTGATCCCTGAGGTTTTTGTTGTCGCAGAAGGTTCGTTCATTAAATAATTTGGGCAATACTGACAGCAGTGCAGCGGAAATAAAAGAGGCCAAATCCCAGAGTGTGACTGAGATTAGTACAGACAAAAAGCCTCCCGATGCTTCAGCTGAAACTCAGAGACAACAAATGCCTTCCTCTACTGATGGAGGTAACTGGGCGTCGTTTGCCCCCTCAGCAAATGAGAAGGCATCATCAGCATCAAATGCAAGTACCCTGGAAATGTTGTTGCTAGAATTAACACCGGCAATCGTAACTGTCAGTAATGTGTCCAAAGGACTCAGCGACTACGATGCTCAGCCAACAGCATCTGTGAGCAACACTTCACCCACTGGCATAGCCTCCGATGTTCCTGCAGAACAAATATCAGCACCAGCCAATGTTCCTGCAGAACAAATATCAGCATTAGCCAATGTTCCTACACAGCAAGCATCGGTCCTGGCTGATGATCCTACTACATCAACTTCTGTTGCCTCAAAGGAACATATTAGCGAAGAACCTCCCAAAGTTGCAGCCGAGAGCCAAGTTGACTTGTTAGAGCAGTTTCCAAGCACTCAGATGTGTCAGCCTCCAGCCTCCCCTTCTAAGGATGAGAATTTTGCGGTAGAACAGAATGAATCACCGGTAATTTCAATGCATGTTTATCTGAAAAAAGTTATGCAATCCTTGTCAACTTTGTCTTTCATTTTCTTGGTTACTCTGCAAGAGATGACATAGGAAAATGCGATGAAAATAACTGATTGTTGAAATTTATATCTTAGGGGTTCTTTTCATGCGATGCTTATATCATAATGATTATTACTTGTGCGTATATCCAGCCATTAACGTCACTCGAGCATAATGTGCAAGGACCTTCCTGCGATTCATCTCAAACTGCCAACGCAACTGTCCAAGCGGTGAGCTCTGGTTTGGCATTGCAGAACCTTCCCACTGAGCCTAACCCCAGCACGAGAAAGGAACTTCCAGCTGTAAGCAAATTGAATATGTTTTCTTGACCAAAAAGAAGTTGCAATAGATATATATTTTTAATTTATTCATATTCTTGCAGGACCTTTTCACTGCATTTTATCCTCCAGGACCAGCACCAATTCAAGGCTGGCAAACAGCTAGACCTCATGTCATGGGCTTCAACATGCAGTCCTATCCTAACATGACGGTATCACCAGTTCACCACAAGAGTCAAGTAAAATCTTTTATTCGACACTCACAAGTTACTCAAACGTTCTTTTCTAATATTGTTTTCCAGCCTATGCCCGCATACCCAAGCTCTGCAAGGTCGACAAACCCATTCGATTTCGGTGATGGAACTGATCAACCTCAAGGGTCAGCGGTAGGCCCAACTTTCTGAATAATCACTCCCTTCTGTGGTTTTCCTGTTGACCCTTGCACGCTTACGCCTTTGTCGATTATAATCTAAGTTGGATGAATTGGTTAGGCAGAGTGCTTCCAACAACGGGGAAATAATAAAATGATCAAAAGAGTGCTGCAACCTGATCAGTTCAAAACTCTCAGCGGTTTTATGAGTTTATATAAACAACTTATGCAGATAGACTGCCTAAAAAGGAAGGATGGGAGCACGTTACTCGTCTCCCACCAAGCTATTGAGCTGCCCATCTCGAGTTCATAACACGGACTAAAGCTCGGCAATTTTGGACACACTTTATTTATTGTAGTCTAGTGATATTGACATTGTTACTAGTCCACTATAGATAAAATCCTCCTAATTGAAGGAATGACATCTGATCTGAAATGTTCTTTTACCCATAATACTAAAATGCCCTTGCTAGGACTTACGGTAGGAAAGTTTCAATGGAAACAGGAGAAATATGATTGATATCTGATATTCTTTTTTCTGCTTGTTAACATGAAGTTTCCTTCCATGGAACCACTGCAAGGAGCACTGTCCATTGTCTCAGCTTCTTCTGGGTATGCACACACTTCAAGCCAGGGTGCCCAAGCACCAGGAATGATGCTGCATCAGTCTCCGTCGTATGGATCCAATGTTGTCTCACCGTTTCAGTCACCTTCTTATGGAGCCTTGTCAATTGGTAAAATGATGATGGTTAATTTTGTGTAACTATTTTATTTAAATTGTTCTATTGTTCGCTGATGTTCAATTCCACCAGGTTTCCCCATGGAGCAACAAGGGCAGGGTCATATGCCACCTTCAAGGTATATTTGACTGATGGCTATTTACCTCAAGATTTTAAAGGCCTTAGGAAACTATCAGAATCTCATAAAGGGAATAAATAATCAATTTATTTCAATTCTTGAGAACTTTAGGCCTATACGTATCTCTTTCATCTCTCTCTTCTTTCAGTAGCATCGACTGGCAGGAGGCATTTTCGACTAACATTCCCTATGCAGTCTCTCGGCGTGCTTGTTTAGAACTTTCATCTGGCAGTTATTCTCATTGCTTTTGTTTACCATTGCAGAGCTCATGGCTTTGAAGGTTATGGAACTGATTCATCTCCTCTTAGCTCCTTGAACACTAATCAACAGATGGCAACAAGCTACTCGGCACCCACAGCCCCAAATTCTTTTCCTTCTTCATGGGGAGGAAACCCATTCGGGTAGATTAACAATAGATCAGTCACATGACAGTCATTCTAACTTGCAGCTCTGCAACATCTTGGTAGGTGCTTCACCCTGCAGTCACTAATTGAAGGTCAGTTGAAACTGTCCCTGCAATCGATCCAAATGTATATGCTTTGCCAGGAATTCTACAACTGGATTGTGGTAAATAAGTTAAACCACACAGTACCAACCCATATATTCATTGACAAGTTCAAATAGTTCCGTAACTCTACTCTGTAAATTTAGCAATCATCTCTTACCGACCATCATTACCCAATGCTCCTTTGAGCTGTGATAAGGAGTTGCTTTGCCCAAGTGGAAACTGGAGCTCATATTCTCGGCTGTATGAAGGAGCAAGACAATGAGCATCTTAAACTTTGTGAAACATTCGACTAAATAAGGAATTTCATGCACGAATTCAAAGATCCAGTGATGCCATGCGAGGAAAGGAAGCAAACTTCTTGCAAGCAAATGGAAAGACGTAGTTCCGGTTTTCACTTTAATTAGCACAAAAGATCAAGAGGACAAAAAGAACATGCTAATGGAGAAGCACTGATAATATCATGCATTGAGGCTGCATATGGTGAAAGTGACAACTATGAATAATGCAATGCAAACGGTAAAAGAAAATCGAAGAAAAAACAAGCAAATGAAATTACAGTGAAAAATCGAGCACAAGCTGATGAAACACGCTCTAGTCAAACGCTTGAAAAATAAGTACTCGAGTACTTTATTCGGGAATTGCAGTGCATGAGACACAGAGAAGTGTTTAACGCAAGCACATCTTTTAGCACGAATGAACTCAAGGCGTTGCTGAGCAGGAACGAATACTACTCAAATTCCTCAACCTAAGTAGCACATGAACCACAATTCCACAAAGAAACCCGAGCACCACGCTCAATCCAACGAGAGAAACTGCCGCACAGATCAGCATCACAAAAGCCTCCTCCTTTGAATCCATGTCCCTGGCAGCCAAGGCCAGCTCAATCTCTGCAAACAAAAGCAGCACACCGACAGGGAACTGGTCTAACACCTTCACTATAGAACTCCCAAGGACCAGACCAAGAATCAATTTAGCGGCTCCCAGATCGCCACACAGCCCCCGCTCCTGCTGCCAAACTTGTATTGCCCTGCCAGGCCGCCGGCACCGTGGCAGCTTGGCATGGCCCTGAACCAGCACCTGACCACATTCATCAGCCTAACTGTGACCAACACTGACGCGGAGGAGAAGTCCTTCTTGGGGAAGAGATTGTACGACAGCTTGCACGCGGCAATAACCGAATTCAATATCGATAATGGGAGTTGGGGAATTGTGCCTTCAATGAATCCCTCTTTCCAAGCATGCCTTGAAATCTTCACAACTACAATAGAGGATGGACCAAATTTAATGCCTCTTACCACTTTAGGCTCTCTGATGAAGGCCAGGACAACACCTAGCAGGAAGATAATGAAAGCTGATGGAAGAGCTGTCATGATTCTCTTCCATTTTCTCTTCCTCACTGAGCTCTCATCCTTGATGTTGTTGCCTGATTCTGGGTTGCTTCGCCTCTCTTCACCAGCAACATTGATGATCACAATGAAACAAGCACAAACGATGGCCAACACCAGGCCATCCAACCCGAGCTAGTGCCTTTTCCCAGCCGGTTTCGACTTTGAGAAGTCTTGAACTTGCTCATCGCAAACGACAGTCCTTGCGAGAGCTGAATCCCCCTAACAACAGACACAGGGATCAGCCTATAAACGAGCTGCATCACCCAGTCACGCCCAGGACGACCAAGATCGCGCCGGTGCAAATCCCCGCCGCCATGACCTTCGGGATGCCGAAATCGACGCTCGATATCCCAACTGCCGCGATCACCTTCATGGGCTGCACCGGCATGGGGACACCGTGCATGGCGCCAATGACCATGTTATAGACGCCAGTGAATATCAGGGTCGTGCCGAGGTTGAGGTCCTTGGCCAGCGTCAAGGCCAGGACTACGGGGATGTACGTGCCCAAGTCGCCCATGGCACCATTGACCTCACCCAATTTCAAGCGGATGGGCAAGTTGGTCCTGAGCTTTGGGAGCATGCCGGCGGTGTGAACTTGGATTTCTTTGGATCGTTGGTGCTCGAAGGGTCCTCCATGGCTTTGACTCAGTGCTGTACTGCGTAGCACCGGAGGGGAAGAGAGAATACGATGCTCTTCTGCGATCGAATGGATTGAAAAGCGTCTCTCCTTTTTACCTCTGCGAGAGAGAGAGGACGTTGTTGTTGGAGGTGGCTAAACGTGTGCCAGTGATTGGGATCTCAGGCGTATAGAAGAAAGCAGAATCACATGCGCGTATAATTTTTTTTTTCTTGTAGCCATAAATTTAAATCCACAACTTCATTATTTCACAATACACGCGATGAACAGAATAAATCACAGTATAAGATACCAAGTTGAATCAGAGGTCTTGCCAATTGATAAAGCTAAGAAGGAGTCCGACAGATCAGTAGTGGTAAAAACATGGTTAAACTTTTAGAACAGTTGGCAGTGATCTCACATAATCTCACGTGGTATCAAAGTTGGAGGTCTTAAGTTCAAACCTTACCATGCTCCATTTGCCTCCCCAATTAAATATATGCACATGCTTAGTACTAAGCAAAAAGACCAAACTAAGCATGAAGGAAAGTATTAAAATAATTAAATATTAAATCACAAATTCATCTAACAGAGTAAGCTTTTAGAACAGTTGGTGATGGTCCCACAAAACCTTTCATACCTCAAATATCATTATTTTTTGTCCATTAGGCAAAAAAAATACATTAATGATGCCACCTTGATGATGTACATGGACATGCAAAGCTCCACTTCTCATACCATATTTGGGTCATCTGAATACATGAGCATTGATAAGGATTGATGAAGCGAAAAAGGGGATCGCGTCTTATCTTGGTGTAGTGTGGTTGGCAACGTAAAACTAGTTAGGAAAAATGACGCATATAGTCCTTAAACTTCAGCCAAATATACAATGTAGTTTCTGAACTTTTAATTTGTTCGATATGATCCATAAACTTTTGATACATGTTCAATTTAGCTCTTGAATTATATGAAAATATTCAATATTGTCCCTAAACTTGAATTAATAGAAAGATAACATTGAATATTTTCACATAGTCTAGGAAACTAGATTGAATATTTTCCATAAGTTCAAGGATCATATTAAACAAATTAAAAGTTTAGGGATCACATTGCACATTAGAATAAAGTTCATGGACCACATTACAATTTTAGCCAAAGTTTATGAATTATTTATGTAGTTATCCCAAATAGTTTTGCCCGAATCATTCATGTCATTTGTCTTGTCCTCAATAGCCATTCTTAGTGCCTTTTTTTTCTCTAGGGACCTACCAAAATAACATTTCTATACAGGGTTAATATCACAAAGAACCTCAAATTGGTACACATGCGACAAATTTATCCCAAATTAATTTTTTGACCAACAAAAAACCACAAACTAATACATTTGTAGTAAATATACCCACCGTTACTTCCCGTTAAATTAGATTAACACCAGAAAAAATCACAAAAATAGAAAGTAAAGCTTAAATTAATACACCTGCAGTTGCCACATGTCATCTAACTTAGCAACTCGACAGTAAAATTTAGCAGAAACTAGTAGATTGTAAATTTGTCATTAGGATTTTTTACAGTAAAAAAATTAATTTGAGATAAATTTATTATAAATATATTGATTTAAGGTTTTCCATGATACTAACTCTTCTATATATGGCCCCTTTGTTAAAGTGCCCTTTTGAAGAAGTCAAACGCTTTGGGAATGATTCCTTGTGAGTGTCATTAAAGCTCCTGAAGAGAGTATCTTCCACATCGGTAAAGCATTTCATGAACATCAACCTGACATCGTGTCACGCTAGTAAAATTAGTGCTCAAAATTGTTAAATCTCATGTTGTCTTGATTGTGTGGTTATAATGTACCTTATGGCATGCAGTCTCTCTCCATCTAGTCCAAGTTTTTTAAGCTGGACAATTTGACAAAAATGATTGAGACGTGTTTCAAGGATATGGGTAAATAGAAAATCTAATTCATGGAAATCTCATTGGACTAATAAGAAAAGTCCCCTTTTTGTATTTATTTATTTTTGTCTGTTTATAGTTACGTCAATATCGAGAAGGAATATTCCTGAACATAATTATTCCCACAAATGATATTCAAGGATTATAGGCATTATAATAATTATTAGCCCTGTTCCTATCCGTGGCCCTCTTGCTCGATAGAAAACTTCTCTGCCATCAATTCTCCACCCTTTGAAGTTCATTGTCAATGGTGACAGAGGCACTGCCTCAGAGAATTTTTTGTCGCATACATCACACTTCTGAGCTATGTAATTGCAATAGCAAGTAATCGTTCTGGTGCAAACCCAAATGTGGCTAGGAGTGATTTTTTTATTTAAATTTCCCAAGTGACCAAGAATTATACGATGACCTAACAAGAAACTACACGCGTCATGAAACGGTTTAGTGACGTGATCTCGGGTTTGCCGCTCATATATCAGGTCTAGACCAATCAAGCAGCTATTCTTCAACATAGATAAGCATATTCACTAGTAGTAGCGAGCAACTCTTTGAATGTTGAGACAGAAATCGCATGCTCGTTTGCTGCAGCTCCTAGAAATTACTTCTCGTTTTTTCTCTTAAAATTGTCAGAACGGAAAAGAAGCATGCAAACTTTCAAAAAAATTATCAAAATTAACTTCTATGTTGTTATATATCTATTCTATGTATACCTGTGGAAAATGTTTGCATTATATAAAAGTCAAATCCCGCAATTCATAAAATTTGAGAAGAATAGAAACCGGAAAAGTCACGAGTGAGAAACACTGATGAGCCCAATAGTCCCGTTTTGGCCCACCTAGAGACTATTATCTGAGATAACAGATCAGTTCCTTTTGCGAAAAATAAATGGTTTAAAATGTATTTTTTTCAAAACAATAGTTCGTATCACTTCAACAATTAGTCAATGAATTTTTTTTATCATCAACAAAAATTTTATCTAATTATTTTCATCGACAATGAAAATATTTTTCGTCAATTCATTTTATAAGTGATACAAATGATAATGTTTAGAAAAATTTTCTCCAAAACAATCATTTTTCACAAAACAAACACACTCTTAATTTATAATTAATTTAACACGTTTTTTTTTGTATCTTTTTTGTTTCTTTTTGGCTAATTGGGAGGAAACCCACCCCGCATTGGGTATTCCATGTAATTTTCACTCATGCACTCTCTCGAGATCATTTCCAGAAGTACAGAATTATATGTTTCTAGAATCATTTGTCTGTGTATATTCTGACAAGGCATCTACCATAACATAAATTCATGTACAGTCCTTCTAACTTTAGACCTGAATAGGTCCTTAAAAGGTTCGAGGGAGAAATGAGAGGGAGAAAAACCCCGAGAGTTGAGACTCCCGTTGCACACTCCCGTATTCCCTCCTTTATGGGAAGAAAAATATATATAGAGGAGAGGCGGGTAGGTGTTGGGCATGCAGGCATCAGTACATAAAAATAAGAAATATAGTCCTGTCAGCCCACCCGGGTTACCAATCAGGTGGGACGGCCCCAACATGGGAGGTCAAACTCTCCACTTCTTGGTGAGATTACCTTATAATCAAACGTCAAGGATCCAAGCATTACTCCCGGTTACAAGGTTACGGGGAGAAACGGCCCTGCATCATCTTGGGGGCGTTTCACCCCCGCATGCTAATCGAAGGTCAATTGAGACTGTCCTTGCAATCAAGACAGCCCGCATGTATATGCTTTTGCCAGGAATATTGCAGCTTGGATTGTGGTAAGTGAGTTAAACCAGACAGTACCAAGCCCCGTGTTCAATGGCAAGTTCAAATAGTTCGTGTTACTCCTCTGTAAATTCAGCAATCCTCTCTTACGGACCGTCCTTACAGGATGCTGCTTTAAGCTGTTTACCAGAATTTGCTTTGCCAAAATGGAAACTGCAGCTCATATTGTTGGCGATACAGAGTAGCAAGACGATGAGCATCTTAAACTTTGTGAAACGTTCAACTTAAGAAGGAAATTCCGTGCACGAACTCAAAGATCCGATGATACACATCTAATTAATGCATCCATATGTTCTAGCATGGATTAACTCAACACGATCCGTGCATCCACATCGTTGAGCAGGAGCGAAAGCTATTCAAATTCCTCAACCTGAGTAGCACATGAACAATCATCCCACGAAGAAACCCAAGCGCCGCGCTCGATCTGACGAGACACCGCCGTGCAGACAGCATCACAAAAGCCTCCTCCTTCGAATTCATGTCTCTGGCAGCCATGGCCAGCTCAATCCCTGCAAACAGAAGCAGCACACCTGGCACGCCAACGGGGAACTAGTCCAACACCTTCACCAGAGAACTCCCAAGGACCAGACAAAGAATCAATTTGGCAGCTCCCAGGATCGCCACTCAGCCGCCGCTCCTGCCACCAAACTTGTACTGCCCTGCCAGCCCGCCCTGCCAGCTAGCCAGCGCTGTGGCAGCATGGCATGGCCCCGAACCGGCACCCGACCAAATTCATCAGTTCTACCGTGAACGCGACCGGTGTGGCAGAGAAGTCCTCCTCAGGGAAGAGATCGTACGACAGCTTGCACACGGCAATAACCGAGTTCAATATCGGCAGTGAGGGAATTGTGCCTTTAATGAATCCCTCTTTCCAAGCATGCCTTGAAATCTTCACAACTTCAATAGAGGATGGACCAAATTTAAAGTCCCTGACCACTTTGGGCTCTCTTAATGAAGGCCAGGACAACACCTAGCAGGAAGATAATGAAAGCTGAAGGAAGAGCCGTCATGATTCTCTTCCATTTTCTCTTCCTCGTTGAGCTCTGATCCTCGATATCATTGCCCGATTCCTGGCTGCTTTCCGTCTCTTCATTCTCTACACCAGCACCATTGATGACCCCAATGAAACAAGCACAAACAATGGACACTAGCAAGCCATCCAACCCGAACCAGTGCCTATTCCCAGCCGTTTTCGACTTTGAAAAGTCTTGAACTTTACTGATGTACTTCACAGAAGTCATCGCGAACGACAGCCCTTGCGAGAGTTGAATCCCCCTAACAACAGACGGAGTGATCAGCCTTTAAACGAGCTGCATCACCCGGTGACGCCCAGGACGCCCAAGATCACGCCAGTGCAAATCCTCGCCGCCATGACCTTCGGGATGCCGAAAATGATGCTCGATATCCTGACTGCCGCGATCACCTTCATGGGCTGCACCGGCATGGAGACACCGTGTATGGCGCCAATGACCATGTTGTAGACGCCCGTGAATATCAGGGTCGTGCCAAGGTTGAGGTCCTTGGCCAGCGTCAAGGCCAGGACAATGGGGATGTACGCGCCTAAGTCGCCCATGGCTCCATTGATGTCACCCCATTTCGAGTGGATGGCCAAGTTGGTCCTGAGCTTTCGGGGGCACTCCGGACGATGAAGTGAACTTGGGTGTCTTTGGATCGTTGGTGTTCGAAGGGGCCTCCTCCATGGCTTTGACTCTATGCTGTACTGCGTAGCGCCACAGGCAGAGGGGAAGACACAGAGAATTCGATGCTCTCCTGCGGTCGCCCTGTATGAGAAGCGTCTCTCCTTTTTATCTCTGCGAAAGAGAGAGGACGCGGTTGGGGGTGGCTGAACGGGTGCCGGTGGTTGGGATCTCAGGCATACAGAAGACAACAGAATCACATGCATGTGTAATTTTTATTTGTTTTTGTACCTATAAATTTAAATCCGCAACTTCATTATTTCACATAATGCGCGGTAAAAAGAATAAATCACAATGTAAAAAACTACACGATAATAGAAAACTCATGCTTTCTAGTGGGATTCAGTGCCAATCGACATTGACTTGATATGATATAACAGGCTCGGTCTATGCTGGCATCGGAAAAAGAAATGAAAAGTCAATATTGTGTGTAAAGAAAGAGAACGGGAAACCATCGCCGTGTAAAAACTATGCAGCAATGGGAATCTGCATTTTTAAGTGGGAACAAGTACGATCAACTTGATCTAGCAGACTCGATTTATGTAAGCATCAGAAAAAAATTTTAGAAAAAAAAAGTGAAAATTAATAGCATATGTGTAAAGAAAGAGAACGAGAAACCATCACTGTGTAAAAACTATATGGCAATGGGAATTTGTGTTTTCTAGTGGGATCCAGTGTCGACGGATTCTCGAAAAACGATTGACTTGATTTAACTCGTTGCATGTAAGTTTCAGAATAAGTACCAAAAAAAAAATCAAATTTAAACAAATTTAGGGAATGAGATCAAAGGGGTGTAGGTGGAGGAAGATGATCAATAAAGTTATATCGTGTCGGAAATTTTAAAGATATTCCTGACAGTTATCTCGATGGTTTTTGAAGCCATTATTATTTTTTATTTTTTCTTTGCATTAGGCAAAAAGATACGTCAATGATGCCACCTTTGATGACATGGAAAGCTCCACTTCTCATGCTATATTCGGCTTAAAACATAAGCGTTGATAAGCATCGACGAAGCCAAAAAAGGGGATCGCATCTTATCTTTGTGTAGCGTGGCCGGCAACGTAAAAATAGTTAAAAAAAATATTAACACAAATGTTCTCTAACTTTAATCAAATATGTAACGTGGTTCCTAAACTTTAAATTTGTTTAATATAATTCCTAAATTTTTTATACATGTTCAATTTAGTCTAGATTATATAAAAATATTCATTGTTGTCCATGAACTTGAATTAATAGAAGGAAACATTAGATATTTTCATGTTATCTAAGGACTACTAAATTGAACAAATTAAAAGTTTAGGGATCACATTGCACATTAAAATAAAGTTCGGGGACTACATTGCGGTTTTGGCCAATGTTCAGGGATTATTTATGTAGTTATCCCAAATTGTTATTGCCCAAATCATTCATGTCATGTGTCTTCTCCTTAATAGCCATTCTTAGTGCACTTTTTCTCTAGGGATCTACCAAAATAACCTTTCTATATAGGGCTAATTCGATGAAAAGCCCTAAACTGGTATAATTGTGATAAGTTGTTCCCAAACTAGTTTTTTAACCATCAAAAACCCCAAACTAGTTCATTTATGATAAATATACCCATCATTAGTTTCCATTAAATTATATTAATATCACAAAAAATCATAAAACTGGTATATATATCATAAATAGAGAGTAAAATCTTAAATCGATACACTTGTAGTTGTTACCTGTCATCCGACTTAGCAATTTAATAATAAATTTAATGAAAACTAGCGGAAGGTAAATTTGTCATAGGTTTACCAATTCATAAATTAATTTTGGGTAAATTTGTCAAAAGTGTACCGATTTGAGGTTTTTTATGATATTAGCTTTTCTATATATGGCCCCTTTGTTAAAGCACCCTTTGAAGGAAGTCAAAACACTTTGGGAATGCCACCTTGCAAGTGTCATTGAAGCTCTTGAACAGAGGATCTTCCCCATTGGTAAAACATTTCATGAGCATCTTATGAATCTTAACTATCTTGTCATATCTGAACCTAAATTCAAAATTGTGTCATGCTAGTATAAATTAGTGCTCGAGATTGTTAAATGTAATCTCACATTGCCTTGATTGTGTGTTATAATGTACCTTATGGCATGCAATCTCTCTCTACCTAATATAAGTTTTTTAAGCTGGACAATTTGACAAAAATAATTGAGACGCATTTCAAGGATATGGATAAATAGATAATCTAATTCATGGAAATCTTATTAGACTAACAAGAAAAATGACCCCTCTTTTTATTTATTTATTTGTTTTTGCATTTTTATAGTTACGGCAATATCGAGAAGGAATAATCCTAAATATATATATTCCCACAGATGATATTCCAGAATTATGTGCATTATAATTATCATTCGTCCAGTTCCAATCCGTGGCCCTCTTGCTTGATGGAAAACTTTTCTGCCATCAATTCTCCACTCCTTTGAAGTTCATTGCAATGGTGACCGATATACTGCCCCGAAAAGTTCTTTGTCACATACAAGTAATCGTTCAGCTACAAACCCACATGTGACTAGAAGTGACTTTTATATTAAATTTTCCAAGTGACCAAGAATTAAATGATGACCAGATGAGAAAACTACACACGTCGTGAAATGGTTTGGTGATGTGGTCTCGACTCTGCCAGGTCATTGATCAAGTCTAGACCAAGCAAGCAATTATTCTACAACATAGATAAGCATATTCACTAGTAGTAACGGGCAATTCTTTGTGCTAACCACCGCCTTAATAGCAGCGGTGATTGAACGTCCAGACAGAAATCGCATGCTCGTTTGCTGCGGCTTCTAGGAATTACTTCTTGTTTTCTCTCTTATCATTTAAAAAACAAAAAATAAGCATGCATACTTTCGAAAAAATTATCAAAAATAACTTCTCTATGACTATATAATCTAATCTATGTGTACATGTGGAAAATGTTGGCGTTAAAGTCAAAGCCTGGAATTCGTAAAATTTGAGAATTAAAAAAAAAAAATGAAAAAATCACGAGTGAGAAACGCCAATGAGCTCAATTGCCCCGTTTGGATCCACTTAGACACCATTGTCCATGATGATCTATAATTGGAATCATTACTTCCGCGAAAATAAATGATTTGAAAAATATTTCTTTCGAAAAATAATCGCTTGTATTAAATTGAAACAATTAGTCAATTATTTTTTTATTATCGATAACAATTTATACCTAATTATTTTCGTGGACAATGAAAGCGGTTTTTTGTCCATTAGTTTTTATGAGCAATACAACCGATTATTTTTAGGAAAACGTTATGCAAATCCTTCATTTTTTAAACAAACGTACTCTTAATTTATAGTTGATTATCGGTTAATTTTTGGACCCAAAAAAACTAATAGTTGTTTTTTTCTTTTGGTTTCTTTTTGGCTAATTGGGAGGAGACCCACTCCGCATTGGGTACTTGTAATTTCACTACCGCATTCTCTCAAGGCCATCCCCAGGAGTGCAAGACTTATATGTTTCCGTAATCACTAATTTGTGTATATCCGACGAGACGATTACCATAACCGATGGGTAATTTCACAATGACATGCTCACATGAATAAATGCAGTCTTCTAACTGGAAACGTCCCTGCAACATCTTGAGAGGTGTCTCAACCCGCATTCCGCTAATTGAAAGTCAATTAAAAACTGTTGGAGTATGGTTCATATTTTCCATAAACAAAATGGCACTGGGTCTCGCTCCCCGATAAGCGGGCAGGGTGGCAAGGGCAGTGCCTCAAAGCTACCAGAGGACTTTCATTGTTTGAGCTTATATTTTATTGGTAGTTTTAGCTTAAGTCCATGAATAGCTAATGAGTATATGTAATTTCTTTCTCTTGTAATCGAGGAATATAACAGAAAAGTGTTAATTGCTAATTACAGTAAAATTCTCTGATGGATGTAGCTCTAGTTTAAGTGTGAACCAAGATATAACATTGCATCTTGAATTCTCTTTTTCCTTTTTACTCTCGATTTCCTTGTGATTGTGTGCCGAATCTTATCAAAAAATGTCTTCCCGATCAAGACAGCCCGCATGTAAATGCTTTGCCAGGAATCCTACAGCTTGGATTGTGGTAAGTTAAACCAGACAGTACCAACCCATATGTTCATCGACAACTTCAAATAGTTCGTAATGCTACTTTGTTAATTCAGCAATCCTCTCTTATCGAAATGCTGCTTTGAGCTGCGACCAGAATTTGCTTTGCCAAATTGGAAACTGCAGCTCGTATTCTCGGCGATAAAAAGGAGCAAGATGATGAGCATCTTAAACCTTGGGAAAAGTTCAACTAAATGAGGAAATTCCGTGCACGAACCCAAAGATCTGGCGATGCCCGTGTGAGGAAAAGGAAGCAAACTTCTTGGGAGCAGATGGAAAGATGCACTTCCGGCTTTCAGTTTAATCAGCAAAACAAGGCAGAGGAGAAAAAGATTATGCTGATTGAGAAGCATTGATCTACCAGGCATTGAGGCCGCAAACGGTGGAAGCACAACTACATATAACGCAATGCAAACTGGAGATAGGAAATCAAAGATAAAACGAGCAAGTGAAATCAAAGTGAAAGAGAAAGTACAAGTTGATGAAAAGCACTCAAATCAGACGCTTGAAAGATTATAAACACGAGTATTGCAGCACATGATACACATCTAAGTGTTTAACGCGTCCATATGTTCTAGCACGGATGAACTCAAGGCCTTCCTTGCATCCATGTCGTCGAGCATGAACGAAAGCTACTCAAATTCCTCAATTTGAGTAGCACATGAACCACCATCCCACAAAGAAACCCGAGCGCTGCGCTCGATCCAACTAGAGAAACCGCTGCGCAGATCAGCATCACGAAAGCCTCCTCCTTCGAATTCATGTCCCTGGCAGCCATGGCCAGCTCAATCCCTGCAAACAGAAGCAGGACACCGAGCACGCCAACAGGGAACTGATCCAACACCTTCACCAGAGAACTCCCGAGGACCAGACCAAGAATCAATTTGGCGGCTCCCAGGATCGCCACGCAGCCACCGCTCCTGCCTCCAAACTTGTACTGCCCCGCCAGCCCTCCGGCGCCATGGCAGCACGGCATGGCCCCGAACCAGCACCCGACCAGATTCATCAGTCCTACCGTGACCGCGACTGACGCGGTAGAGAACTCCTTCTCGGGGAAGAGATCGTACGACAGCTTACACACCGCAATAACCGAGTTCAATATCGATAACGGGAGTTGGGGAATTGTGCCTTTAATGAATCCCTCTTTCCAAGCATGCCTTGAAATCTTCACAACTGCTATAGAGGACGGACCAAATTTAATGCTCCTGACCACTTTAGGCTCTCTGATGAAGGCCAGGACAACACCTAGCAGGAAGATAATGAAAGCTGAAGGAAGAGCCCTCATGATCTTCTTCCATTTTCTCTTCCTCGTCGAGCTTTGATCCTCGATGTCGTCGCCCGATTCCCGGTAACTTTCCGTCTCTTCATTCTCTTCACCGGCACCATTGACGACCACAATGAAACAAGCACAAACAATGGCCAGCACCAGGCCATCCAACCCAAGCCAGTGCCTATTCCCAGCGGATTTCGACTTCGAAAAGTCTTGAACTTTCCTGATGTACTTCACAGCAGTCATCGCGAACGACAGCCCTTGCGAGAGCTGAATCCCCCTAACAACAGACAGAGGAATCAGCCTATAAACGAGCTGCATCAGCCCCGTGACGCCCAGGAAGACCAAGATCGCGCCGGTGCAAATCCCTGCCGCCATGATCTCCGGGATGCCGAAGTCGGCACTCGAGATCCCAGCCGCCGCGATGGACTTCATGGGTTGCACCGGCATCGGGACGCCGTATATGGCGCCGGTGACCATGTTGTAGACGCCGGTGAATATCAGGGTCGTGCCGAGGTTGAGGTCCTTGGCCAGCGTCAAGGCCAGGACTATGGGGATGTACGTGCCTAAGTCGCCCATGGCTCCATTGATCTCACCCCATTTCGAGCGGATGGCCAAGTTGGACCTGAGCTTTTGGAACGCGCAGGACGGGGAAGTGAACTTGGTGGGTGCCTGAGGATGGTTGGTGTTCGAAGGGTCGTCCTCCATGGCTTCGACTCGGTGCTGTACTGCGTAGCGCGACGCGCACGGGGGAAGAAAGAGAGAATTCGATGCTCCTGTATGGACGCGAGCCAAGCAGCGGCAGCTTGCGTCCTCTGTTTCTGTGGTCGAATCGTATGAACAGCGTCTCTCCTTTTTATCTCTGCGAGAGAGAGAGAGAGAGAGAGAGAGAGAGAGGACTTTGCTGTTGGAGGTGGCTAAACGCACGCCGATGGTTGTGGTCGTGGGCATAAAGGTGGCAACAAAGTAAATGCGATCATTGAATGCGATAGAATATTTAAATGTTGAATCACGCCTCGTCTCTAAGCTTAAGCCGGTCCCACAAAATTTCACTAGATATCAGTTCACGAGGTCCTCGATCCAGTAATAACGATCTCACGAAATCTCACTGGATGAATGACGCAATGAACAGAATTTAAATCCATAAAATATGAAAAATTGTGTTAATGGGGATCCATCGTGAGTCTATGGATTCTTCGAAATGCTATCCACTCAACTTAGCAAGCTTGGTCTATGCAATACTTGCCATAAGTTTATAAAATTTCTAACGCACAATCAGGTATCAGAAAAAGTTAAAAATCAATACTGCACTCGTGAAGAGAAGGAGAAAAAACATTCAAAGATTTAAGATGGACTTATTTTCCAAAAAATAAATGATTTGGAAGTCATGATCCTAAAATATGATCGCTCATTATTTAAGGATCAAGTTGGTTATTTCCTAGGATAACTGACTTCCTAGTCAAATTCGAATAGTTAATATCCTTATTAGATGAGGTTGCTTCATCTCATGCGCACATTTTTCGAAGATGAATACCCTTTGATTGTAATGCATTTCAAAGATTATTCCACGATCATTTCCATATTTTCAGTTCCCACCGGCACGGCATATGCTCATTCGAAGAACATAAGCCTTCATAAAGCTCATTGATGTTATTTAAAGAAGTGGAATGAACCGATCAAGCGTTGACAAAAGTAGGAAAATTTAAAAACAGAAAAACTGTCAGCGGCGTCTCTTCTTGGTGTACATGGCATCGGGAAATTAATTAATGTCGTCCTTACTAGCCATTCTAATTGTCCTTTTCTAAGTGACCCCTCTATGTGGCCCCTTCCTTAGATTGGCCTTTCGGAACGAATTCTGAAAAGCACTTTGAAAGGACAAGCATCTTCAATTTCAGCCAGAGCATCTCATCCAACATCTCAAAACCATCTTTTTTTTTAACTCCCTGTCGAATATCTAGACATGAAATCGAGTATACATCCTCGATCATGGGAATTGGCAATCAAGATCACCGAACGTCAGCCCGCATTGTTTGGATATATGGTTACAACGTATCTTATACGTACTCCCTCCATTTAAAAACCCTAAATTTTAGCTCGGACATTGGGACACGTTACCGGGAAAAGGACGGAGACGGGACGAGGAGGTCCAGGCCGTGCAAATCCGATTAGATTAACGAGATAAATGACCCTTATTTTAATTTATCTTCTTTTATGTTTTATTCTGTCAACAGAGTACTACTAATAGTTCTTGGTACATTGCAACCAACGGTTGACATTAGCCAGAGAATGAGATAAAAAGTCACAAACCGTTGATGTCTTACAAGCTTTTTGATTATACCCACGAATGACAATCAAGGCATTACGTGCATTTTATTACAATTATCAATAATTCAAAGTCCCAGTCTGTGGCCCTCTTTACTTGATAGAGAACCCATGTTCATTTGTCAATGATGCGCACAAAAGATATGGCCTCACAAGATTCTTCGTTACATCACCATTGAGGTATGCATTTGCAATTGCTTATGGTCATCTGGGCGCAACACATGTGTGACTAGATATGACCTTTGTGTGAGAGTAATAAGCAAATCAACGAGATATTACCCTCTTCATGAAATGATTTCGCGATTTGATTTGGAGTCTCTAGCCTGCTCATGAAGCGGGTCCAAACTAACCCATAAGTTACCGTGCAACGATATTTTTTTTCAGATCCGAATAGATGTGCATACTCACAAGCAACAGCAGGCAACTTATACTAGCCTATAAGTTTGAAATAATTTCATGATTCGGTCTTGGGTTCTCCTCGCTCATGAATGGGGTCTAGACTTTGTCCATTAGAACACAAATGACGACTATTATGTTCCAACTAGCACTCGATGGCAGGCGACAATGAGTGGGCAACTAGCTATAATAGCAAGGAGGATTGATAAAAAGAGTTTTTATTTCTTATTTATATTCTAGAAATAGAGAAATATAAAAATTTCACCAATCATTTTTATTCCAACTTAATTCTAGACTAAATTTTTTTTTCCAAAAATAAAAAAATAAAATTGCATTACCAAAAGATTTACGTTCCAAATCTATTCCTAGAAACCAAAAATAGTCTTGACCAGGAATAGAATAGTACAGTATTTCCTGAGATCTAATAGATATGCATACACGCGAGTAGCAGCGGGCATTAGGCAAGTCCTTAGGCCAACCATCGTCTTAATTAATAACAATGATGGAATGCCGAATTAGAAATCGCAAGCCCATTCACTACAACTTTAAGATATCGTTCCTCTTTTTTTCTTTTAATATATTAAAAATGAAAAACAAGCGAACGACTTTCCAAAAATACCGTGAAAGTAACTTCTAAATAATTTTATAGATTTGCAGCGTTCGTGCTGAATAATAACCAAACTGCGATCACCTTCGGGCCTAACCTCCACGCCTCCTCAATCAATACCTCTAGGTCGACACCACTGCGCGTCCAAGCCAAGCCATTCCTTTGTTGTTCACGCTCGTCCATGGTAATGCCTCCAGATCTGTCCTAACCGAACTTTCGTATGTGGAGTTGTCATCGCCTGCTATCATGGACGAAATGATGCAATAACCAGAACCAATCACTGTGCAGAAATCGCAAGGTATGGAAACTCGTATTAGTAGGATTCATTGGGAGTTTGCATTCTTTGAAATGTTATTTTGACTTGATCTAACAGACTTAGTCTCTACAATACTTGCTTTTAATTTATATAATTTTAGACACGCACTTGTCGCAAGCATCAGGAGAAGTCAAAACCAATACCGCGAGTGTGAAGAAAGAGAACAATAAAATACTTGAAGATTTAGGATGCATTTGTTTCTCAGAAAATAAATTATTTGAAAATTATTTTTCTAAATAAATGATCACTCAGTATCAGTTAAAAAATAAATGAAAAAATATTATAATCGTTTATGAAAATGTCTAGATATAAATTATTGTAGTTTTAAAATTATTTATTTTCTGCAAAATAAATAGAATTTTTTAATAATCTTTTAGGGAATGAGATTAAAATTTAAAAGGGTGTAGATTGTGGAAGATAAGAATATAAAGTCATATCGTTTGTGAGATTTACACGATATACTTAAAAGTTATCATCATATTTTTTCGAAAAATCATTATTAATGGACATGTATGGTGCCATCTTGATAACGCACGTGGGCAGGCATTTGAATGAAATTGTCTCTGTAAAACTACCAGATTTTTTATTTTTTTTCGGTCATAGTAAAACTACGAGATTGACGCGATATGATTTTGGGATTCTTCGGAAAAAAAAAATAGAGTTCGATTTTCCATTCCGACAATTTTCAGCACCATGTTTGGGTCATCCGCTCGAATTTCACACTTTAGTTTTCGTTTTTCCCACTCGACTCCCTTCATGCACGAACTATTTTTGCACCCTCACTTATGCACTAATTCATGATAGCGAGATTTTGTTAGTGAATATTACTAGGGATGTTATTCAATATTTCGTTATTTCTTAGGATAAATGGCTTCCTTGTTGGATTCGAATAGCTAATTCACTTGTCGAGTCGGATTACTTCGTCTCATGTGCACATCATTCAAACATGAATATCCTTTGATCGCAATGTATTGCAAAGATTATAAAATGATCGAATTTCTATTTTGGGCTCCGAATGGCATGGTATATATGCTCATTCGAAGGACATAAGCATTCATAAAGCTCAATGGTTTTGTTTAAGGCAAAATTAGGAAAATTAAAACAGAAAAATGGATCATTGTCTTTTCTTGGTGTACAATGTACATGGCTGCCATCAGAAAAATAGTTAATGGCGTGCCCTTTTCTAAGCGACCTCTTTATGTGGCTCCTTCCTTAAATTAACATTTTGGAACGAAGTCAAAAAAGCACTTTGAAAGGAAGAGCAACTTCAATGTCAGCAAAAAGCAACTCATCCAACATTCTTTAGACCATCTTTTTAACTCTGCCTCGAATACCTAGATATGAATTCTAAAATAACGTCCAAATCATGTAAATTAGCGATTGAGATATAATACCACATCGTTTGAATATATGCATATGATCCCCTCCATTCAAAAACTTAAACTATGTTAACGGGGATAGGGACAGAGATGGGATCATAAGGTCCAGGTCGTATAAGATAAATGACCCTTTTTTTAATTATTTTTGTTGGGTTTGGATGAAAAGAAATTATTTTTTATTTCCTTTTTTTTTTTGGTTACTTTCTATATGGTTCTGTCAACATTGAGAGGGAATACTACTAATAATTCTATGTGCATTGCAGCCAACTGTTGACAATTAGCCAGCGAATGAGACAAAAGTTCTCAATCCATCGATGTCTCAAAAGCTTTTTTATTATGCCTCGAATATACCCCACGAATGATATTCGAGGCATTACGTGCGTTACATTACAATTTATCATTAAGTCAAAGTTCCAGTCTGTGGCCCTCCTTGCTTGATAGAGAACCCAAGTTCATTTGTCAACGATGCACGCAATAGATATGGCCTCACAAGATTCTTTGTTACATCATCCTTTTGCAAATTGTCATTCGAGTGCAAACATTCCGCGATGATTTTGTGATTTAGTATCAAGTCTAATATGCTCATAAATTGAATCAAGACTAGCCTATGAGTTACCACGCAACGTTATTTTTCTAAAATCCGAATAAATGTGCATTCTCACAAGCAATAGCAGGCAACTTATACTATCCTATAAGTTACCTTGGATTAATTCGATTTTGGGGCCCTCTGTGCCACTCATGAATCAAGTCTAGACTAGCCCTCCGCACCATCGCCTAGGGCTCATTGGCGACCAGATCTAGGTCCCGCTACCCAAGGCATCGCCACTGAGGTCGAGCAACCCAAGCAGCTGGGTTGCGCAACCTCAAGCGAGCCGCCTCCCCTCACCGCCACCCCCACCAGCCGCCTCCCCACCACCACCACCACTACCACTATCAAGCCTCTCCCCACGATTTTCCCCTCTCCCGCAACTGCATCTCCTCCTCCCTTTTCTTTTCTTTTCTTTTTTTCCTTTTTCTTTTCACCCTAAAGATGCTTTGCAAAATATACACAAAAAATGAGTTGCCAAACACACTTGCCTTCACAAAATGCTCATTCATTCAAAGATACTTGGGGAAATGCAAAGTCATTTCCCCAAAGTTGAACCAAACGGGCCCATATAGTCCTTAAACTTCAACCAAATATACAATGTGGTTTTTGAACTTTTAATTTGTTCAATGTGATCCATGAACTTTTGATACATGTTCATTTTAGTCCTTAAATTATATGAAAATATTCAATATTGTCACTAAACTTGAATTAATAGAAAGATAACATTGAATATTTTCATATAGTCTAGAAAACTAGATTGAATATTTACCATAAGTTCAAGAACTACACTGAACAAATTAAAAGTTTATGGATCATATTACACATTAGAATAAAGTTCAAGGACCACATTACAATTTTGGCCAAAGTTTATGGATTATTTATGTAGTTATCCCAAATAGTTGTTGCCCGAATCATTCATGTCATTTGTCTTGTCTTTAATAGCCATTCTTAGTGCCTTTTTTTCTCTAGGGATCTACCAAAATAACCTTTCTATACAGGGTTAATATTACAAAGAACCCCAAACGGGTACACCCGCGACAAACTTATTGCAAATTAATTTTTTGACCAACAAAAAATCCCAAACTGATACATTTATGATAAATATACCTCCCGTTACCTTCCGTTAAATTATATTAATAACAAAAAAAAAAAAAAAAAACCACAAAACTGGAGAGTAAAGCCTTAAATTAATACACCCGCAGTTGTTACGTGTTATCTAACTTAGCAACTCGACAGTAAAATTTAACAAAGACTAGCATATTGTAAATTTTTAATTGATATAGCAATTTAGGGTTTTTTTTTACAATAAAAAAAATTAATTTAAAGTCTTTGTAACCTTGTATCCAAACTTTAATATCGCCCTGATACCATGAATGGACCTAGACTTAGAACCAGGGAAGGAGAGTACATTTCCTACAAGTATGCATCCCACAGTGAGCGAACAACTCCCGTTCAAGCCCTTCAGGGACAGCCTTTTAGCAGAAAACTTCAGCCCTTTAGTTCAGAGCCTAGAGACACCTGTCGCGACCTAAATTTTCAGGGCAATCCTAAAGTTTAGGTTAATGGATTACTAAGTCCGAAAACTTGGCACGAACCCTCCCAAGTCCTGCCAATCGCGACTTGATAGAAATTAACTCATTTAAACATGCAATTTCAATTCAATTTGGAGCCGCCACTAACCAATTAGGGTTGATTAGAAACCCAAATAAAGTATGGGAGAATACTTTATTTTTACAAACCAGAGATTCAATAAGTCCGGGGACATGATTACGCTAGATTAGTCTAACGCCCTTTCGGTACCTTTTATTTTAATTTCAAAAAATATTTAGCAGACAATGTTAATTAATTTTAACCTAAACTACTAACATGCAAATGGTGGTCATGCAGGTGCACAATCAATAAAATAACATTCAAATAAATATATAAATAAATGCTAATAAAATGCATGTCCTAAGCATGATTTCTAAATGACAGGACACCTAATTTTTCTTTTTTCTTTTTTTTTAAATGTCAATTATATGCAATCTTAATCTAAATTTAATATGCATGGATTTATTTTAATGACATGCAAGATGCAATTCATATGGTATGACTAGAACTATCACTATATGTATGCAATCTTATTTACATAATCCTAAATATGCATATACTACATGATATGAGATGAATGATGTGGTAATTCTATATGCATGCTCTTTTTATGATTTTTTTATGATTGTTTTTATTACACATATGCAACCTACACTAACAATGATGACATGAAATGAGATTGATTATGAGTTAACCTATTAACTAACCAAATAACAGACTTTTGTGTTTTCTTTTTTTATTTGAAATGACCTAGTAATTTTTATTAAAAAGAAAGTTATGTAATGATATAATGTTAATTTTTTGGCATTTTATATATATATTTAAAACTACATAATGAGAATGTTAAAACATTAACTTATAACCCACTAATTAAAACGCAATATGTAATGTGCACATTATGAAATCTATATAACCTAAATAACATTTTTTGTTTTGGTTTTATTAAAGGAAAATCATCCTAATTCTACATGAATCTTAGAAAAACTAGAATGCGAAGTTTTAAATATGAAATGCATATGGACCTAAATATCTAAATTCTAGATATGACATTTGATGCATGATATGTGATGAGCAAATAATAATGACACACTAAAATAAAAATCCATCCATGTAAATCAATGGCATTTTAATATGAATCAATGATGCAAAGTAATTCATGAATTTGTCATGAAAAGTCAAAATAGTCAAAAATCTAACCCGACGTCTCGCGGCTCAATATTTTTGATTATCATGACTTAATATGACAAATTTTCTAATTGGATAATAAATTAAAACAAGTCAAGTTAGAATAATAAAAACTACCAAATATCTGAATTAAATTTAACCTAAAAATTTACCTAGTCTAGGGCTAGACCCACTTGAGGAATGGCTCAGCAAGAATGAACAAGATGATGGTGCGATGTGGCTTTAGAGCTTGGGCGTCGTTGCTGAACAGGGGTGGTGTTGAGCACTTGGGCTGAGCAGAGGCGCGACTAGAGCAGCTGAATAGAAGTAGTTTCGCAGGCCTTGCGTACGGCAACCAGCCGAGGAGGAGCTTCGGCCGCCGGGTGGTCGTGGACAGGGCAAGGAAAGCCGTGTCGTCACGGATCGGCACGGCGGGGCTTCGTTGAGCTGTTGGAGCGGCTCGGCAACAGTGAGCACGGCGAGGAGACTCTGGTTCGGCTGAGGACACTGATGCAGGCGCGGTAGAGGTGGCACGGGGCTCGAATGGAGTGGGTTCGTCAGGGGGCGGCTTGGCCGGCAGTCGTCGGGCTTCAAACGGCGTCGTCGGATCTGAGTGCGGGCGGAAAGGGCCGTGCGACGAGGAGCTCCGGCGGCGAAGCTCGGGGGTCGGCGCTCGAATCTGGGCCGGCTACCGTCAGGGGCCACGAGCAGCGAATGAGGAGGCAGGGGCGATGAGCCAACTCGGGATGCGGCTGCTATAGGGGATCACAGATCTGCTAGTGTCGGGGCTGAGTCGCGATGGCGAGGAGCGGGGGGCTAGACGCGAGCTCGCGGGAGGAAACTTCAGATTGGCTGTGCGGCGGTGCTTTGCGGTGGAGGTGCAGGCACAGGCGTCAGGTCGAGCAACAAGGGGGGGCTCGTGAGACTGGCTGCCGTTGGCGCCGCAAGGGAGGTCGAGCAGTGGTGACGGAGGCACGGTGGCCGGCGCGAGGCGGTGTGGGTGTAGTCAGCAGCAGCGAAGCGGCGTGCAGCTTCATGGAGAAGGAAACCGCGAAGAAGAAGCACAGTGCACGTCCTTTTCTTTTTGTTTTTCTTTTGATTTTTCTCTCTCTCCCTCACGTCACTTTCACTCTGCTGAACCTTCACACGTCTCCCTCACTCTCACTTCTTTGCCTCACGTCATCTCTCTCTAGTACCTTCTCTTCTCTCCACTTTTCTTTTGATTTTTCTCCTTGCCAAAAATTCTTTTTTTCTTTTGTGAACTTTTCGAAAACTGAATGAAGAAGCCCCCCCTGGTTCCGAAAACTTGCCCTCTTTTATAGAGTAAAGACTCAAAATCGTTGAAGATTTCTCGATATCTACTCATCTTCTCAACAAAAAATGGCTCCAAAAATCAAACGGTTAATTTTTTTTAAAAATTTTGAAATGAGAATATATTTTCAACAACAAAGATTTTCAAAAACCGAATTTTATTTAATTTATTATTATTTTTTTTTAAATATTAGGTGTCAACAACACCCAAAGATGTCGGATGGAAACATTTCTAACCTATCCAAGTTGCATTTCTTGGAGAATCCTATCAGCCGGAGAAGAAGAGGAATTTAGAAAGCCATGGAGAAATTTTTCACAAGGCACACACTTTACTTCAAGGGACTTTGCCCAAAACAATACATCATCCTCGCCTTTTATAGACGATAAGAGGTCACAAGGACACACACACAAAGACCAAGCTCATGGGTCCGAATACAAACAAAGGCACCGGAAATTTCTGGGAGGGAATTATTCGCACACTATAAACAGTAACTGTACTGTGAACAGTACTTTCCCTAACCTAGTGCTACAGTAAAAGTGAACAGTGATTTGCTATAGTGAAATTGTACAGACTCAGTGGTCTCGTCCGTCACGAGCATTGTAACTACAGACTGAGTCATTTGAGCTGTCTTCTAGGAGATGTGCCTCGTATTTCTGTTCGAGGGCTTCAAGGTCTTCAGGTGAGAGGATTTGATTCAACCTTCTTGATGAGGATGCTTGTTCATGAGCCCAATGGGATGCTTCTTCTTCGCCTGGTTGTATTGTCACTTGTAGTGTTGGCGGGAATACTTGGCCGAGGTCAATTGGATGGTCAGGCATAAAATGATGTATCCATGTTCGGAATAAGGACGAAGGTCCCCGTTCGTAGGGATTTTGGGACAGAGGACCTCCAAAGCGTGCATAGGGGTCTTGAGTAAACTGGACAATGTCATTTTCACTTGTCATTTCATGCTCTTGGGATGATGCAGCTTGTCTGTACTGTCTGAGTGCTTCATTAACTTCTGGTGCTAGATCATAATGATCCCACATAGTGGGTACATTATTCCAGACATCTTCAGGAATGGTTTTGTTTTCCTGGCATAAAATTCTCTGGAGTTCTGGGTACTCGTGTTCACAAAATCTAACAGATCTTGGATAAGATTTGTGAATCCGAGCTTCTCGGCTGTTCAAGTGAGGTTTATAAGATGTGGTTCCTATATCCAGTGGGGCATCGAGAATATTGCCATTATTTCTGAAAAAATGCCATCGACGTCTGAAAAACAGAATAGTATGGACTTCAAGATTCGGTGTCATGGTTCTCAGTTCTTTTTTCAAGAGTTTTTTCCAAGAAGTAGGAGAATAGAACCAATTAAGAAAGTCGAAGAGATTCTTATCACTTTCTTTTTCAACATTTCTTCCAAGTAAAAATATCCCGGTGAGGTTGGCACTAAACCTCCTGGTTGGAATTTCAATGGCTATCAGGTACTTATTGGTTAAGTACCATAATAACGTTTTGAGCTGTTCAGGGAAATCATCTTCCTTCCAGATAAGAGGATGAATGAATGAATAATTCATATTTAACCCAAAAGGATAAAGAATCGAACTTCCATTGAATCTAAATAGGTCTGTGTGACATTGCCACATGAGGTTGTCCATGTTTTCAGCAAGACTATCATTCTAGATTTGTTGAATAATCTCCTGGGGATATTTCCAACTTGGCAAATCTTTGATTTTCTCGATCTTGTATTTCACACCATAATTGAGCATATGAAAAGTAGGTCTTTTGATATACATGTTGATTTCAGCTGGAGCCTTTGGTCTTGATAAGAAGTCAGCAAGCACATTCTTCTTTCCAGGAATATGTTTGGATTTAAAGGAGTATTTTGAGAACCATTCAGCCCATCGAAGCAGTTGAGAATTTGGAATCTGCTTCTGTTTAAACTTGATCATCTGAGGGAAATATGCCATGTCTAATTCTACCAAGAAGTGATAGCCGATGAGATGAAACTCAAACTTTTTTATTCCATTTTTTACTGCTAAAATTTCTTTAAAAGTGGAATGGTAATGCATTCTTTCCACTTTTATGAGCACAAAGATGTCTCTTACCATCAATTTCTTCAAAGAGGATGGCTACCCAGTATTCATCACTGGCGTTAGTCTGAAGAATTCTTTTTCCTGTTGATGGTATCTGCAATGGTGGGAGAATCTGTATAATCTCCTTAAGCTCAGCAACTACTTTAGTCTGAGTTTTTCCCCAAGGTGGGGGATTCTTTTCAGCATAAATTGCAAAGGAATTAGGAGCTTTGCAATGTTTGGGACAAAATCCCTGAAATAATTGATTATCCGAAGAAACTGTTGAACTTGTTTTGTTGTGAAGTTTTCTTCAGGAAACTTTAATAATTATTGAGCAATGTGTGGCCCTGGATAGTATGTACCTTTGTTAAGATGCATACCAAGAAATTCGATTTATGTCTGGGCGATATTCATCTTTCTTTGGGAAAGCATGATGTCATGCTTCTTTACGATTTCTGCAAATTGCTCAAGGAGTTGACAGTGTGACTGCTCGTCAGGGCTGTAGAGCAAGATGTCATCAATGTATACAGCTGCACTTGACAAAATTGGTTGAAAAATACGACACATGGCATTTTGGAAAAGGGATGGTGCTATCTTTAAACCAAAAGGAAAAACTTTCCACTGGAAGTGGTGGTTCGGGATACAGAATCCTGTTTTGGATATGTCTTCAAGATGGATGCCCAATTGCCAAAATCTGGCTTTGAGGTCGAATTTGGAATAAATGTGGGCCCTAGTTAAACCAGTAAAGAGAGAATCTTTGGATGGTAAAGGGAAATTATCATCTTGGAGAAAAAGGTTGAGAGGTTGATAATTAATTACTAATCTCATTTTTCCCCTGTTTTGCTCAGCACGCTTATTGACATAAAAGGCTTCACAAGCCCATTGAGAATTGGAGATTTCAATAAGGCCTTACTGCAATAATTATGAGCATTCCCTTTGAGCTAAAGCCAAGTGTTCTGCTTCATTCCCATATGACTCGCATTGGTTGGATTTATGTTTTCATTCTTTTTTAAAGGAAGGTGAACAAAGAACTCTGAGTTTTCCCATAAAGGATGGGAACACTTGTGAGCAAATTCTGAATGGGATTCTGAGCAAGATTTTAGCAACTTTTGCATGATTGGATCTAGTAGACTCATTTGAATGGCAAAGAGTCTCTGAATATTGACGAACTCAAAGACTTGGTCTTTATATCTAAGACCTTTTTTCCAAGAATGATGCGAAGCTGAGAAATTTGAGTCATGATGTCCCACCCAATTATCAGATCTTTATTGGGGAGACTTGATCCAAAGATCTTTGTGGTTATGGAATACTGAGGAAAAAATTAGACAGTTACTGGAGTGGTTCTAACATTCGTGGAGAAAGTATCTCTTGAAGCAGAATTGAAATATCGAATGTAAGGAGTCCAGAATTCTTCAGGAAGAACTTTGGTATCCAATATTGAACAACTTGCTCCTATGTCAATGAGAGCAATAACAATGATGGGTTTGGCAAACTTTGAAGTGAGAATTTTTACAGGGAAATGAGAATAGTGAGTTTGACTTGAAAATATGTCAAGGTTTGGTTCTGTGGATGATGATGATATATGAAAAATATCTTCAGACTCTGAGTCTGATTCAGTCTCACTAGAAGTTTGGTAAGAGAGAATGACACAAAGAGTTTGTTCAGATGGTTCTTCGTCAGTAGAGAATAAGGATTCAATATCATCATTTTCAAGAGAAATACCTATTTCATTCTCAATGCGATGAATTAGACGATTTTGACATTTTCTTGCTTGAGGACAATTTTTGGCAAAATGTCCTTTTTGGTTGCAGATATAGTAACGATTTGATTTCTTGTGGCCTGTGTGATCCTTTCTTTTGCGTAAGTATCGTCATTTCTTCTTTTTCCGGAAATGTTTGGAGCCATGTTTGGATTTGTTTATCTAAAACTTCTTGTAAAGTTTCTTTTTCCAAGAGAACTTACCACAAGTACCATCACAATCTTGCTTTGAGCATTTGATTTTTAACTTCTGTCGAGAACAAGTTGATTCAAGGCGCTTGTCATCTGTGATGTAGGTACGAACCATCTAGCGCTTTAAGCATAATTCTTCTAGGCATAGATGGACTTCTTGCTGTATTTCTCCCAAGGGAATATCTTGTACTCTCCTTTGTTTTCCAAAAAAAGATCTTTCAACCATCTGAGATAGTTCTTTAGGGATGGAAGTAAGGAAAACATGCTTCAGATTTGGGTCTACTCCAATCTGATAAAAAAGCTGAAGCATTAATTGATAATGCTTATGAAGATGTTTCTTCTGGAGGGAGCAGCATTTTCTTTCGAAAAATTCTATTCTTTTCATCTCTATGAGATCAGTGGGTATTCCCACAAAGACATGATACAAGAGAGTGATGGCATGGCCGAAATTAGGTAACATTATAAAATGAATCTGGTCTTGTTCAAAAATTGATTGCCACCAAAGTTTGAGACTTCCTGTGAATCTCGTAACAAAGTTGTAAAGAACATCATTAATATCATGGTTGGTGATGGACTAAGTATTCAACCAAGTATGAAAGTCTTCGAGTCTTTCTGGCCATTTATGATAAGGAATATCATCGATGGTGAAGAATTGTTTTGATGCTATAGACACATGCCAAGCAGGATTGCTTGTCTGGCAATTTTCTGGGTCAAAATAATTTGATTCCATTTCATCATCTGGAGGATCAGCCATGAATATTGATGAAGTTACTTGTGCCATAGGGAGAGAATTAACTGTAGGAATCGAGAAAGATGAAGAGGAGGACAGAAATACTGAATCTGATTCAGTCTCAGGAGTAGTTTGCTCGATTGGAAACAGGAACTGTTTTTCTGGAATGGCAGGATCAGGCTGTTGGGTAACAGGATCAGATTCCTGAGTACCCAAATCCTTTAGAAAAGATTCTAATGGATTAGATAACATCATCTAATCTGACCTTTCTCTTATAATAATCGAACTTGATTCTCGTAGGCGGCATTTTTCTTTTCCTTTGTCCTTCTCGGGCCTTGAGGCGATTTCGTATTTGTCATGTCTGGTTCTCTTCTGTAGGGATCTTTTGGAATAGTGGCAAAATAGACGTCTGTGGTGGTGGAGGTAAATACCCGGTTCTAACAAAAGGTGCCAATGGATCGAAAGGTCTGAACCTTCCTTCTTCAAGAAGTTGGATTTGCCTTTTGAGCTTTTCTATTTCTGGCTTTGGACTTTCAAGATAATGATACCCAAAATGTTATCCTGATTCCAAGGCATGAAGCCTTTTCTGGAACTCAGAAAGTATCTTTTTGGTACTTTCATTATACCTTCGGAGATCTTGTTGCACATTTCCAATCTTGGAATCAATTGCCTTAAAGGCATTGTTTTGTGCCAACAGAGTCTCTGATTGCCAATTTAGAATAGCTTCAGCAACAGGAGTCTTTCTCTGTCTCCCATGTTCATCTACATCGGTGGGGGTAAGAATCTTGGGAATATGGCGATATCTGCCATGTGGATCAATAAACTCTTCTGAAGCAGGAAACGTGAGTTTAGAACTTTCCTTAACAAGAGGAGGAAAGTCAGTATCATGAAACATGGTGATAGAAGAAGTGGATGGTGCTTCTGCTAGGACTTCGAGGGGATAAGAGTGCTTCTTAGCCCATTTTAGGATTGGCTTGTAGAATGGGTGAGAGCTTGTTTTTTCTGAGGAGGAGATGGTGAAGGTGATTTCGGTGGATCTAGGGAAACTTGGGGTGTGGTTTTGAACTCTGATGGTGGAGGTGGAGCATAAGAAACCATAAACTGGTATTTATCACACTCACCAAGAGTATCAACGGAGGGATCTCCGTTCAAGTACCTTTGGTACACCTTATCTTTTGGCTTTTTTCGTCGAGGTGGAGATTTTGCTAAAGGATCTACCTCGTCAGGGGAATTTGTGCAATAGGAACATTGACAAAAAGGATCCCAAAAACAATGACCATAATTGTCTTTGTAGTAATGGACAGGATGTCCATCACCATTGAAATGTCAAACAAGCTTTTTTGGATCTGGTTCAGAAATTGACTCATGAACACATGGTTCAATCATGAAAAGGGTTTGGAAGATAGAAGGACTTTCTTCCTTTTCCTTACCAAATTTGATGGAAACAGTTCCATCTTTTTTTCGGACGAACTCAGAGTCCATAGACTGAAAAGGCTTGTTATGCTAATATAGTTTTTCATAGTTGGTAATCCAAGTCTCTGGAAGGAGCTTGGCCAACATATCCTTTGGGATCTGTCTAGGAACATGGATGCAGAAAGCCTGATCATTCTGTATAGAGATGAACAATGCATCTTTATTACCATTGTTGAAGTTGAGGTCAAGAGCATGGTTCTGCACTCGATAAACCATTTGGTAATGTAAGGTTGCAGCTACAGAGTCAGCAGTTTGAGGAGCTCCAGTGAGCTGGACCTGAACTTTCAGAAAAGAGAGTAGCTGGGGGTCTGAAAGAGCGATGTTGAAGTTTGGATACAAGGTTACAAAGACTGTTCCAACGTTCAAAGTAGTTTGAACAGTACCGATGCAAGCATGCTGGTATTGTAAAAACCCGGTATCCAACAAGGCAATTCTTGCCACAACTAGCAAACTTTTACGACCATGAAAGGTAATAGCAAGACGAACAGCGCCATAATGAACATGAGTGTATCCCTGTTGAGCCCATTGTCTGGGAAACTCTGGGGGGATCTGAAGAGTAACAAAGTACTCTTTTTCAGTAGCAGGAATGGGGTGCTGATCGAATTTGGAAGACTGGACATATTCCTTTACTTGCTTTGGGGTTTGGTGAATAAGTTGGCGGATGGAGCGGATGGGTGAGAATGATGAGTTAGGCTTGGCGAAAGCAGAATAAGGATTCATGAGAGGAAGTTGGGTTTCAGAAATCTTGGTTTCATCGCTAAGAGAGACTTCATAAAGGTAATCTATCTTAGAAGCATTGGAAACACGGAATTCTAGAGAGGTTGAAGATGAAGAAGAAGGAGCAAGAGAAACAGGTGCTTCGAGGATTTCGAGTTCTGTAGACAATGATGAGAAGAGATCTTCTCAGCATTGGATTCACCTATCAAGCGCATGGAATGGATAACCTTAAAAACGAAACCATGGCTCTGATACCATGAATGGACCTAGACTTAGAACCAGGGAAGGAGAGTACATTTCCTGCAAGTATGGTAGGATCCTCCAAGAAATACAGCTTGGATAGGTTAGAAATATTTCCATCCTGACATCTTTGGGTGTCTCTAGGCTCTGAACTAAAGGGTTAAGTGGTTTTCTGCTAAAAGGTTGTCCCTGAAGAGCTTGAACGGGAGTTGTTCGCAATGTACCGATTTAAGATTTTTCGTGATACTAACTCTTCTATATATGGCCCCTTTGTTAAAGTGCCCTTTTGAACAAAGTCAAAACACTTTGGGAATGATTCCTTGTGAGTGTCGTTAAAGCTCCTGAACAAAGTATCTTCCACATTGGTAAAGCATTTCATGAAAATCTTATTGATCTTAACTGTCTTGTCATATCCGAACCTAAACCTGACGTTGTGACACGCTAGTAAAATTAGTGCTCAAGATTGTTACATGTAATTTCATGTTGTCTTGATTGTGTGGTTATAATGTACCTTATGGCATGCAGTCTCGCTCCATCTAGTCCAAGTTTTTTAAGCTGGACAATTTGACAAAAATGATTGAGACGTGTTTCGAGGATACGGGTAAATAGAAAATCTAATTCATGGAAATGTCATTAGACTAATAAGAAAAGTGACCCCTTTTTGTATTTATTTATTTTTGTCTTTTTGTAGTTACGTCAATATCGAGAAGGAATAATCCTGAACATAATTATTCCCACAAATGATATTCAAGGATTATAGGCATTATAATTATCATTAGCCCTGTTCCAATCCGTGGCCCTCTTGCTCGATAGAAAACTTCTTTGCCATCAATTCTCCACCCTCTGAAGTTCATTGTCAATGGTGACACAGGCACTGCCTCAGAGAATTTTTTGTCGCGTACATCACACTTTTGAGCTATGTAATTGCAATAGCAAGTAATCGTACAGGTGCAAACCCAAATGTGGCTAGGAGTGATTTTTTAATTTAAATTTCCCGAGTGACCAAGAATTATACGATGACCTGACAAGAAACTACATGCATCATGAAACAGTTTAGTGGCGTGATCTCGGGTCCGCCCGCTCATTTATCAGGTCTAGACCAATCAAGCAGCTATTCTTCAACATAGATAAGCATATTCACTAGTAGTAGCGAGCAACTCTTTGAATGTTGAGACAGAAATCGCATGCTCGTTTGCTGCAGCTCCTAGAAATTACTTCTCGTTTTTTCTCTTAAAATTGTCAGAACGGAAAAGAAGCATGCAAACTTTCGAAAAAAATTATCAAAATTAACTTCTATGTTGTTATATATCTATTCTATGTATACCTGTGGAAAATGTTTGCATTATATAAAAGTCAAATCCTGCAATTCATAAAATTTGAGAAGAATAGAAACCGAAAAAGTCACGAGTGAGAAACACTGATGAGCCCAATAGTCCCGTTTTGGCCCACCTAGAGACTATTATCTGAGATGACAGATCAGTTCCTTTTGCGAAAAATAAATGGTTTAAAATGTATTTAAAAAAAAAACAATAGTTCGTATCACTTCAACAATTAGTCAATGAATTTTTTTATTATCAACAAAAATTGTATCTAATTATTTTCATCGACAATGAAAATAGTTTTCGTCAATTCATTTTATAAGTGATACAAATGATAATGTTTGGAAAAAATTTCTCCAAAACAATCATTTTTCACAAAACAAACACACTCTTAATTTATAATTAATTTAACACGTTTTTTTTTGTATCTTTTTTGTTTCTTTTTGGCTAATCGGGAGGAAACACACCCCGCATTGGGTATTCCATGTAATTTTCACTCATGCACTCTCTCGAGATCATTTCCAGAAATACAGAATTATATGTTTCTAGAATCATTTGTCTGTGTTTATTCTGACAAGGCAACTACCATAACATAAATTTATGTACAGTCCTTCTAACTTTAGACCTAAGTAGGTCATTAAAAGGCTCGAGGGAGAAATGACAGGGAGAAAAACCCCGAGAGTTGAGACTCCCCGTTGCACACTCCTTTATGGGAAGAAAAAAATATATAGAGGAGAGCCGGGTAGGTATTGGGCACGCGGGCATCAGTACATAAAAATAAGGAACATGGTCCTGTCAGCCCACCTGGGTTACTAGTCAAGTGGGGCAGCCCCAACATGGGAGGTCAAACTCTCCACTACTCGGTGAGAATACCCTATAATCAAACGACAAGGATGCAAGCATTACTCCCGGTTACAAGGTTACGGGGAGAAACGGCCCTGCATCATCTTGGGGGTGTTTCACCCCCGCATGCTAATCGAAGGTCAGTTGAGACTGTCCTTGCAATCAAGACAGCCCGCATGTATATGCTTTTGCCAGGAATATTGCAGCTTGGATTGTGGTAAGTGAGTTAAACCAGATAGTACCAAGCCACGTGTTCAATGGCAAGTTCAAATAGTTCGTGTTACTCCTCTGTAAATTCAGCAATCCTCTCTTACGGACCGTCCTTACAGGATGCTGCTTTAAGCTGTTTACCAGAATTTGCTTTGCCAAAATGGAAACTGCAGCTCATATTGTTGGCGATACAGAGTAGCAAGACGATGAGCATCTTAAACTTTGTGAAACGTTCAACTTAAGAAGGAAATTCCGTGCACGAACTCAAAGATCCGATGATACACATCTAAGTGTTTAATGCATCCATATGTTCTAGCATGGATTAACTCAACACGATCCGTGCATCCACATCGTTGAGCAGGAGCGAAAGCTATTCAAATTCCTCAACCTGAGTAGCACATGAACAATCATCCCACAAAGAAACCCATGCGCCGCGCTCGATCTGACGAGAGAAACCGCCGTGCAGACAGCATCACAAAAGCAGCCTCCTTCGAATTCATGTCTCTGGCAGCGATGGCCAGCTCAATCCCGAAGAAGCACACCTGGCACGCCAACGGGGAACTAGTCCAACACCTTCACCAGAGAACTCCCAAGGACGAGACAAAGAATCAATTTGGCAGCTCCCAGGATCGCCACTCAGCCGCCACTCCTGCCACCAAACTTCTACTGCCCTGCTAGCCCGCCCTGCCAGCCCGCCAGCGCTGTGGCAGCATGGCATGGCCCTGAACCGGCACCCGACCAAATTCATCAGTCCTACCGTGACCGCGACCGGTGTTGCAGAGAAGTCCTCCTCAGGGAAGTGATCGTGCGACAGCTTGCACACGGCAATAACCGAGTTCGATATTGGCAGTGAGGGAATTGTGCCTTTAATGAATCCCTCTTTCCAAGCATGCCTTGAAATCTTCACAACTTCAATAGAGGATGGACCAAATTTAAAGTCCCTGACCACTTTGGGCTCTCTAATGAAGGTTAGGACAACACCTAGCAGGAAGATAATGAAAGCTGAAGGAAGAGCCGTCATGATTCTCTTCCATTTTCTCTTCCTCGTCGAGCTCTGATCCTCGATATCATTGCCCCATTCCCGGTTGCTTTCCGTCTCTTCATTCTCTACCCCAGCACCATTGATGACCACAATGAAACAAACACAAACAAGGGCCACTACCAAGCCATCTAACCCGAACCAGTGCCTATTCCCAGCCGTTTTCGACTTTGAAAAGTCTTGAACTTTCCTGGTGTACTTCACAGAAGTCATCGCGAACGACAGCCCTTGCGAGAGCTGAATCCCCCTAACAACAGACAGAGGGATCAGCCTATAAACAAGTTGCATCACCCGGTCACGCCCAGGACGCCTGAGATCGCACCGGCGCAAATCCCCACCGCCGTGACCTTCGGGATGCCGAAATCAACGCTCGATATCCCGACTGCCGCGATCACCTTCATGGGCTGCACCGGCATGGGGACACCGTGTATGGCGCCAATGATCATGTTATAGACGCCAGTGAATATCAGGGTCGTGCCGAGGTTGAGGTCCTTGGCCAGCGTCAAGGCCAGGACTCCGGGGATGTACATGCCCAAGTCGCCCATGGCTCCACTGATCTCACCCCATTTCGAGTGGATGGCCAAGTTGGTCCTCAGCTTTCGGGCCACGCCGGACGGTGAAGTGGACTTGGGTGTCTTCGGATCATTGGTGTTCGAAGGGCCTCCTCCATGGCTTTGACTCTATGCTGTACTGCGTAGCGCCACACGCAGAGGGGAAGACAGAGAGAATTCGATGCTCTTCTACGGTCGACCTGTATGAGAAGCGTCTCTCCTTTTTATCTCTGCGAAAGAGAGAGGACGTTGTTGGGGGTGGCTGAACGGGTGCCCGTGGTTGGGATCTCGTGCATATAGAAGACGACAAAATCACATGCGCGTATAATTTTTTTTTTTCTTGTAGCCATAAATTTAAATCCACAACTTCATTATTTCACAATACACGCGATGAACAGAATAAATCACAGTATAAAATAATAATAGAAAATTTAAGCTTTCTAGTGAGATTCAGTGCGAATCGACATTGACGATATAACAGGCTCCGTCTACGCTGTGCTCGTAGCTACATACTGAGTCGTTATCTGAACTGTCTTCTAGGAGATGTGCTTCATACTTCTGCTGGAGGGCTTCAAGGTCTTGAGGTGAAAGAATTTGGTTCAGCCTTTGAGATGAGGAGGCTTCATGAGCCCAATGGGATGCTTCTTCTGCAGCCCAGTCTGTGTTTTCATCAGTAGTGTTGTCAGGAAAGCTTGGCTGAGGCCAGTTGGAGGGCTGTGCATAGTAAGCTGTGTCCATTTGTTGGGATGAGGACGAAGGTCCTTGTTCGTAGGGATTCTGGGACAATGGACCTCCAAAGCGTGCATAAGGGTCTTGAGTGGACTGGACAATGTCATCTTCATTTGTCATTTCGTGCTCTTGGGACGATGCAGCTTGTCTGTATTGCCTGAGTGCGTCTTTAGCTCCTGGTGTTAGGTCATAATGATCCCATGTAGTGGGTACATTATTCCAAATGTCTGCAGGAATGGTCTTGTTTTCTTGGCATAGAATTCTCTGGAGTTCTCGGTATTCATGTTCACATAATCTAACAGATCTTGGATAAGATTTGTGAATCCGGGCTTTTCGGTTGTTCGAGTGAGGTTTATAGGCTGTGGTTCCTATTTCGAGTGGTGCATCGAGAATACCGCCATTATTTCTAAAGAAATTCCATGGACGTTTAAATAACAGGATGGTGTGAACTTCAGGATTTGGTGTCATGGTTCTCAGTTCTCTTTCTAAGTCTTGTTTCCAACAGGTGGGATGATAGAACCAGTTTAGAAAATCTAAAAGATTCCTATCACATTCTTTTTCGATGTTTCTCCCTAGCATGAATATCCTGGTGAGATTAGCAACAAATCTTCTGGTGGGGATTTCAATGGCTATCAAGTACTTATTGGTTAAGTACCATAGCAGCGTTTTGAGCTGATCAGGGAAATCATCTTCCTTCCAGATTAGGGGATGAATGAAAGGATAATTTGAATTTAACCCGAAAGGATAAAGAATCGAACCTCCGTTAAATCTGAAAAGGTCTGTGTGACATTGCCACATGAGGTTCTCCATGTTCTCAGTAAGACTGTCATTCTGGATTTGTTGAATAATCTCATGGGGATATGCTTGGCTTGGCGAGTCTTTAATTTTCTCAATTTTGTATTTGACGCCATAATGGAGCATATGAAAGGCAGGCCTCTTGATGTACATGTTGATCTCAGCTGGTGTTTTGGGCCTTGACAAGAAATCAGCGAGGACATTCTTTTTCCCAGGAATGTGTTTGGTTTCAAAAGAATATTTTGAGAACCATTCAGCCCATCAAAGCAATTGGGGGTTTGGAATCTGCTTCTGTTTAAACTTGGTCATCTGAGGGAAAGATGCCATGTCTAGTTCAACCAGGAAGTGATGGCTGATGAGATGAAATCCAAATCTTTTGATTCCATTTTTGACTGCCGGGATTTCTTTGAAAGTGGAGTGGTAATGCATTTCTGCTTGAGAAAACTTTCCACTTTTGTAAGCACAAGGGTGTTTCTTACCATCAATTTCTTCAAATAGGACAATTGCCAAAGTATTCATCACGGCATCGCCTGAAGAATTCTTTTGCCCGTCGATGGTATTTGCAATGGTGGGAGATTCTGCATAATCTCCTTAAGCTCAGCAACTGCTTTAGTCTGGATCGTTCCCCAAGGTGGGGAATTCTTCTTCAGCATTGTTTGCAAAGGAATCAGCAGCTTTGCAATGTGTGGGACAAAAACTCTGAGATAATTGATTATCCCAAGAAATTGCTGAACTTGCTTTTTTGTAAAGTCCTTTTCAGGAAACTTTAATAATTCTTGTGCAATGTGTGGCCCTGGATAATATGTACCTTTGTTGAGGTGCATACCAAGAAATTCAATTTCTGTCTGGGCAATATTCATTTTCCTTTGAGAGAGCATGATACCATGCTTTTTCACAATTTCTGCAAATCTCTCAAGGAGTTGGCAGTGGCTCTGTTCATCAGGGCTGTAAAGCAGAATATCATCGATATATACTGCTGCAATTGACAGAATGGGTTGGAAAATACGGCACATGGCCTTTTGGAAAAGGGATGGGGCAACCTTCAAGCCAAAAGGAAGAACTTTCCATCGGAAGTGCTGGTTTGGGATACAGAATCCTGTTTTTGTTCTGTCTTCAGGATGGATACCCAATTGCCAAAATCTGGCTTTGAGGTCGAATTTGGAATAGATATGGGCCTTAGTTAGACCACTAAAGAGAGAATCTCTGAATGGTAAAGGGAACTTATAATCTTGGAGAAAAAGATTAAGAGGTTGGTAGTTAATTACCAGTCTCATTTTCCCTCTGTTCTGCTCGGTTCGCTTATTGACATAAAAGGCTTCACAAGCCCATTGAGAATCAGAAACTTCAATAAGGCCTTGTTGCAATAGTTCTGAGCATTCTTTTTGAGCTAAAGCCAAGTGTTCTGGCTTCATTCCCGCATGACTCGCCTTTGTTGGGTTGATGTCTTCATTTTTCTTGAAGGGGAGGCAAACAAAGAACTCTGGATTTTCCCATAAGGGATGAGAACACTTTTGAGCAAATTCTGAGTGGGATTCCGAGCATGATTCTAATAATTTTTGCATGATTGGATCTAACAAACTCATCTGGATGGAAAAGAGTCTCTGAATATCAACAAACTCAGAGAAATGATTTTTATATCTAAGACCCTTTCCAGGAATGATGCGTAGCTGAGAGATTTGAGTCATGATGTCCCACCCAATTAGCAAATCCTTATTGGGGAGGTTTGATCCAAAGATTTTTGCTTTTATGGAGCATTCGAGAAAAAACTGGACAGTAACTGAAGTAGTTCTGACATTTGTGGAGAAAGTATCTCCAGAGGCGGAGTTGAAGTATCGGATATGAGGAGTCCAATATTCTTCAGGCAGAACTTTAGTGTCCAGAATGGAGGAACTTGCTCCAGTATCAATGAGAGCAATAACATTGATAGGTTTGGCGTACTTTGATGTGAAGATTTTTACAGGGAAATGGGGGCAGTGAGTTTGGCTTGAGAATATGTCGGGATTTGGTTCCGAGGATGTGGGGGATATGTGAAAAATGTCTTCGATTCGACTCGTCGAATCGGTCTCATTGGAAGATTGGTAGAAGGGGATAACACAAAGGGTCTCGTCGATGGTTCTTCATCGCGAAAAAACAAGGATTCAATGTCATCATTTTCAAGGGACATACCTGTTTCATTTTCAATCAGATGATTCTGACCATTTTTCGCTTGAGGACAATTTTTGGCAAAATGTCCTTTCTTGTTGCAAATGTAGCAACGGCTGGATTTCTTATGGCCTGTGTGGTCCTTTCTCTTGCGTAGGTATCGCCATTTCTTCTTTTTCCGGAAATGCTTGGAGCCATTCTTGGATTTTTTAATTGAGTACTTCTTGAAGTGCTTCTTCTTCCGGGAGTAATGGCCACAAGTACCATCACAATCCTCTTTGGAGCATTTGATTTTTAACTTCTGATGGGAACAGGCTGATTCAAGACGCTTGTCATTTGTGATGTATGTTCGGACCATTCGGCGCTTTAAGCATAACTCTTCAAGGCATAGATGGATTTCTTGCTGGATTTCTCCCAAGGGAACGTCTTGTATCCTTCTTTGCTTCCCAAAAAATGATCTTTCTACCATCTGGGTTAGCTCTGTTGGGATAGAAGTGAGGAAGACATGCTTTAGATTTGGGTCTGCACCAATTTGGTAAAAGAGCTGAAGCATTAATCGATAATGCTTATCAAGATGCTTTTTCTGAAGAGAGCAGCATCTTCTTTCAAAGAATTCTCTTCTTTTGAGTTCTTTGAGGTCTCCGGGTGTTCCCACAAAAACATGGTATAGAAAATTAAGGGCATGATAGAAACTGGGTGATAACAAAAATGTAAGTTGGTCCTGTTCTGTGAGTGATTGCCACCAAAATTTAAGGCTCCCTGTGAACCTTGTAACGAAATTGTAGAGGACATCATTCATATCAAGTTTGGTGATGGACTGTGTACTCAACCAAGTATGGAATTCTTCAAGTCTGTGTGGCCATTTTGAATAAGGAATATCATCAATGGAGAAGAATTGTTTTGATGCCATGGACACATGCCTGGCAGAATTGGTTCTAGTGGGATTACTTGTTTGCCCCAATTCTGGATCAGAATAGTTTGACTCCATTTCGTAGTCTGAAAGAGTGTCGGCCATGAATATTTGCGAGGTTGGTGGAATGGTAGGGGGAGAATCAATTATTTGGTCTGAAAAGGATGAATAAGAGGAAGAAAGAGATACCGAGTCTGATGAAGTTTCAGAAGTTTGTTCAGTGGACAGAATCTGTGTTTCTGGGACTGGTGGATCAGGCTCAGGCTGTTGGGTAATAGGATCAACTTGCTTACCCAAATCCTTTAAAAATGATTCTAGCGGATTTGATAACATCATCTGGTCTGGCCTTTCTCTTATGACGAGTGAGCTTGATTCTGTAGGTGGTGTCTTCTCTTTCCCTTTTTCTTTTTTCAAAGCCTTGAGACGGCTTCGTATATCTGATTCTCTTCTGGAAGGATCTTGTGGAATATTGGCAAAAACAGACACTTGTGGTGCTGGGGATGTATACCCAGTTTGAACAGGCGGTGCCAATGGATCGAAAGGTCTAAACCTTCCTTCCTCAAGAAGTTGAATTTGCTTCTTGAGTTTGTCTATTTCTGGTTTTGGACTTTCAAGATAATGGTACCCAAGCTGTTGTCCTGATTCCAAGGCTTGAAGCCTTTTCTGGAACTCAGAAAGTATCTTCTTGGTACCTTCATCGTATCTTCGGAGATCTTGTTGTACATTTCCAATTTTGGAATCAATAGCCTTGAAGGCATTGTTTTGTGCCAACAGAGTCTCAGATTGCCAGTTTAAAACTGCTTCAACAGCAGGGGTTTTCTTCTGTCTTCCATGTTCGTCCACATCTGTGGGAGTAGGTATCTTGGGAACATGGCGATATCTACCATGTGGATCAATAAACTCTTCTGTAGCCGGGAACGAGAGTTTAGAACTTTCCTTGACAAGAGGAGGAAAGTCAGTGTCTTGGAACATGGCAATAGAAGAAGTGGGTGGTGTTTCTGCTGGGACTTCGAGGGGGTAAGAGTGTTTCTTAGCCCACTTGAGGATTGGCTTATAGAATGGAGAGAGAGCTTGCTTTTTCTGGGGAGGAGAAGGTGGAGGTGATCTTGGTGGATCTGGTGAGACTTGGAATGTGGTACTAAACTCTGGTGGTGGAGGTGGTGCATAAGATACCATGAATTGGTATTTATCACATTCACCAAGAGTATCTACGGAGATATCTCCGTCTAAGTACCTCTGGTACATCTTATCCTTGGACTTTTTCCGTCGTGGAGGAGATCTTGCATGAGGATCTACCTCGTCAGGAGAATTTATGCAGTAGGAACATTGGCAAAAAGGATCCCAAAAACAATGACCATGCTTGTCTTTATAGTAATGAACAGGATGTCCATCACCATCAAAGTGTCGGACATGCTTTTTTGGGTCTGGTTCAGAAATGGATTCTGGAACACAAGGTTCAATCATGAAAAGAGTTTGGAAGATAGAAGGACTTTCTTCCTTTTCTTTGCCAAATTTGATGGAAACAGTTCCATCTTTTTTCCTTACGAACTCTGAGTCCGTAGACTGGAAAAGGGTACGAATGGTAACGTTTATGTTCTTTTTTTGTTCTAGGGAACATAAATTTAAAAAAAAAAAGTGTTTCTGTTCCGGGAACAATTTTTTAACAAAAGAACGTGTTTAGTAACGTTTGTTCCGGAAACAAAAAATGAATAAAAACACGTTTGGTAAATTTTATTCTTTTTTTTTGTTTCTTTTAAATTTTTAAACATTTTTATTTTATTTTTCATTTTTTCCTTTCATTTTTATTTTTCTATTTTTGGCCGGTCCCGGCTCTCCGCCACCGGCCGACGGGCCGGCAGCCTCGCCCAACCACGGCGAGGCCGAGCCTCGCCGGGGCCGGCAACCGGCGAAAGAAAAAAAGAAAAAAAAAGAAGAAAAAAAAAAAGAAGAAAAGAAGAAGAGAATAAGAAGAGAGAGAAGAGAAACATTTCTCCAAAATTGTTTTTTGGAACAAGAAGTAAAAATTTTTTGTTTTTATTTTGTTCTGGGAATAAAAAAACAAAAAAAGTGTTCAAGAATAGAAATAAAGAACAAAACCATGCAGGCCCAAAAAGTCAACATTGTGTGTAAAGAAAGAGAACGGGAAACCATCGCCGTGTAAAAACTATGCGGCAATGGGAATCTGTATTTTTTTAGTGGGAACGAGTACGATCAACTTGATCTAGCAGACCCGATTTATGCAAGCATCAGAAAAAGTTTTTTAAAAAAAATGAAAATCAATAGCATATGTGTAAAGAAAGAGAACGAGAAACCATCAAAGTGTAAAAACCATATGGTAATGGGAATTTGTGTTCTCTAGTGGGATCCAGTGTCGACGGATTCTCGAAAAACGATAGACTTGATTTAACTCGTTTTATGTAAGCATCAGAAAAGGTACGAAAAAAAATCAAATTTAAACAAATTTAGGGAATGAGATCAAAGGGGCGTAGGTGGAGGAAGATGATCAATTAAAGTTATATCGTGTCGGAAATTTAAAAGATATTCCTCACAGTTATCGCGATCGTTTTCAAAGCCATTATTATTTTTTATTTTTTCTTTGCATTAGGCAAAAAGATACGTCAATGATGCCACCGTGATGATGTACATGGACATGGAAAGCTCCACTTCTCATGCGATATTCGGCTTAAAACATAAGCGTTGATAAGCATCGACGAAGCCAAAAAAGGGGATCGCATCTTATCTTAGTGTAGCGTGGCCAGCAACGTAAAAATAGTTAAAAAAAAATATATTAACACAAATGTTCTCTAACTTTAATCAAATATGTAACGTGGTTCCTAAACTTTAAATTTGTTCAATATAATTCCTGAATTTTTTATACATGTTCAATTTAGTCTCTAGATTATATAAAAATATTCACTATTGTCCATGAACTTGAATTAATAGAAGGAAACATTAGATATTTTCATGTTATCTAAGGACTACTAGATTGAACAAATTAAAAGTTTAGGGATCACATTGCACATTAAAATAAAGTTCGGTCGAACTACATTGCGGTTTTGGCCAATGTTCAGGGATTATTTATGTAGTTATCCCAAATTGTTATTGCCCAAATCATTCATGTCATTTGTCTTGTCCTTAATAGCCATTCTTAGTGCACTTTTTCTCGAGGATCTACCAAAATAGCCTTTCTATATAGGGCTAATTCAATGAAAAACCCTAAACTAATATAATTGTGATAAGTTTTTCCCAAACTAGTTTTTTAACTATCAAAAACCCCAAACTAGTTCATTTATGATAAATATACCCACCATTAGTTTCCATTATATTATATTAATATCACAAAAAACCATAAAATTGGTAAATATATGATAAATAGAGAGTAAAATCTTAAATTGATACACTTGTAGTTGTTACCTGTCATCCGACTTAGCAATTTAACAATAAATTTAACGAAAACTAGCGAAAAGTAAGTTTGTCATAGGTCTACCAATTCATAAATTAATTTTAGGTAAATTTGTCATAAGTGTACCGATTTGAGATTTTTTATGATATTAGCTTTTCTATATATGGCCCCTTTGTTAAAGCACCCTTTGAAGGAAGTCAAAACACTTTGGGAATGCTACCTTGCGAGTGTCATTGAAGCTCTTGATCAGAGGATCTTCCACATTGGTAAAACATTTCATGAGCATCTTATGAATCTTAACTGTCTTGTCATATCTGAATGTAAATTCAAAATTGTGTCATGCTAGTATAAATTAGTGCTCGAGATTGTTAAATGTAATCTCACATTGCCTTGATTGTGTGGTTATAATGTACCTTATGGCATACAATCTCTCTCTACCTAATATAAGTTTTTTAAGCTCGACAATTTGACAAAAACAATTGAGACGCATTTCAAGGATATGGGTAAATAGATAATCTAATTCATGGAAATCTTATTAGACTAACAAGAAAAATGACCCCTTTTTTTAATTTATTTATTTGTTTTTGTCTTTTTATAGTTACGGCAATATCGAGAAGGAATAATCCTAAATATAATCATTCCCATAGATGATATTCCAGACTTATGTGCATTATAATTATCATTAGTCCAGTTCCAATCCGTGGCCCTCTTGCTTGATAGAAAACTTCCTTGCCATCAATTCTCCGCTCCTTTGAAGTTCACTGTCAATGGTGACCAATATACTGCCTGGGAAAATTCTGTGTCGCATACGAGTAATCGTTCAGCTGCAAACCCACATGCGACTAGGAGTGATTTTTCTATTAAATTTTCCGAGTGACCAAGAATTAAATGTTGACCAGATGAGAAAACTACACACGTCAACCATTGAGATTCGCCCCAGTGACCACCCTTCCAACTTGGAAGGGGGAGGTGAGGGGTTCAAATCCCCACCTTCTCAGGGGGATGGGGTGGGGACGCATAAGTTTCAGGACTGGGTTTCGACTCCCATGCCCTGCAAGAGGTAGGGCAAAAATCTAAGAGTGAGTGTAGAGCAGGAATAGAGTAGGACTGACCAAAAATAAAAAGAAAAAACTACACACATCGTGAAACAATTTAGTGATGTGGACTTGACTCCGCCCGGTCATTGATCAAGTCTAGACCAAGCAAGCAATTATTCTACAACATTGATAAGCATATTCACTAGTAGTAACGGGCAACTCTTTGTGCTGACCGCGGCCTTAATAGCAGCGGTGATTGAACGTGGAGACAGAAATCGCACGCTCGTTTGCTGCGGCTTTTAGAAATTACTTCTTGTTTTCTCTCTTAAAATTTAAAAAACAAAAAATAAGCATGCATACTTTCGAAAAAATTATCAAAAATTAACTTCTCTATGGCTATATAATCTAATCTATGTGTACATGTGGAAAACGTTTGCGTTAAAGTCAAAGCCTGAATTCGTAAAATTTTTAGAATTAAAAAAAAACTAAAAAAAAAAATCACGAGTGAGAAACGCCAATGAACTCAATTCCCTATTTGGATCCAGTTAGACACCATTCTCCATGATGATCTATAATTAAAATCATTACTTTCCCAAAAATAGATGATTTAAAAAAAAATTAAATAATCGCTTGTAGTAATTGAGATAATTAGTCAATTATTTTTTTATTATTGACAACAACTTACACTTAATTATTTTTGTGAACGATGAAAGCGATTTTCTATTCATTAATTTTTATAAGCAATACAAGCGATCATTTTTAAGAAAACATTATGCAAATCCTTCATTTTTGAAACAAAGGTACTCTTAAGTTCTTAACTAATAGTTATCGGTTAATTTTTGGTTAATTTTTGGACCCACAAAAGCTAATAGTTAATTTTGTGTTTTTTTTCTTTTGGTTTCTTTTTGGCTAATTGGGAGGGGACCCACTCCGCATTGGCTACTTCATGTAATTTTACTAGCGCATTCTCTCAAGGCCATCCCCAGGAGTGCAAGACATTTTTCCGTAATCACTAATTTGTGTTTATCCGACGAGGCGATTACCATAACCGATGGGTAATTTCACAATGAAATGCTCACATGAATAAATGCATAGTCTTCTAACTAGAAACGTCCCGGAAACATCTTGAGAGGTGTTTCGCCCTGCATTCCGCTAATTGAAAGTCAATTAAAACTGGTGTAGTATGGTTCATATTCTTCATAAACAAAACGGCACTGGTCTCGCTCCCCGATAAGCGGGGAGGGTGGCAAGGGTAGCGCCTCACAACCGCCAAAGGACTTTTATTGTTTAAACTTATATTTTATCAGTAGTTTGAACTTGAATCCATGAATAGTTAATGAGTATATATAATTTTTTTTTCTCTAGTAAGTAAAGAATGTAACAGAGAGGTGCGAGGACTTTTATTGTTTAAACTTATATTTTATCAGTAGTTTGAGCTTGAATCCATGAATAGTTAATGAGTATATATAATTTCTTTCTCTTGTAATTAAGGAATGTAACAGAGAGGTGCAAAATGCTAATTACAATGAAATCCTCTGATGGATGTAGCTCTAGTTTAAGTGCAAACCAAGATATAATATTGCATCTTGAATTCTCTTTCTCCTTTTTACTCTCTATTTCCTTGTGATTGTGTGCCGAATCTTATCAAAAAATGTCTTCGCAATCAAGACACAGCCCGCATGTAAATGCTTTGCCAGGAATCCTACAGCTTGGATTGTGGTAAGTTAAACCAGACAGTACCAACCCATATGTTCATCGACAACTTCAAATAGTTCGTAATGCTACTTTGCAAATTCAGCAATCCTCTCTTATCGAAATGCTGCTTTGAGCTGCGACCAGAATTTGCTTTGCCAAATTGGAGACTGCAGCTCGTATTCTCGGCGATAAAAAGGAGCAAGATGATGAGCATCTTAAACCTTGGGAAAAGTTCAACTAAATGAGGAAATTCCATGCACGAACTCAAAGATCCGGTGATGCCCGTGTGAGGAAAAGGAAGCAAACTTCTTGCGAGCAGATAGAAAGATGTAGTTCTGGCTTTCAGTTTAATCAGCACAACAAGGCAGAGGAGAAAAAGATTATGCGGATTGAGAAGCATTGATCTTTCAGGCATTGAGGCCGCATATGGGGGAAGCACAACTACATGTAACGCAATGCAAACTGGAGATAGGAAATCAAAGATAAAACGAGCAAGTGAAATCAAAGTGAAAGAGAAAGTACAAGTTGATGAAAAGCACTCAAATCAGACGCTTGAAAGATTATAAACACGAGTATTGCAGCACATGATACACATCTAAGTGTTTAATGCATCCATATGTTCTAGCACGGATGAACTCAAGGCCTTCCTTGCATCCATGTCGTCGAGCATGAACGAAAGCTACTCAAATTCCTCAACTTGAGTAGCACATGAACCACCATCCCACATAGAAACCCGAGCGCTGCGCTCGATCCAACTAGAGAAACCGCTGCGCAGATCAGCATCACGAAAGCCTCCTCCTTCGAATTCATGTCCCTGGCAGCCATGGCCAGCTCAATCCCTGCAAACAGAAGCAGGACACCAAGCACGCCAACAGGGAACTGATCCAACACCTTCACCAGAGAACTCCCGAGGACCAGACCAAGAATCAATTTGGCGGCTCCCAGGATCGCCACGCAGCCACCACTCCTGCCGCCAAACTTGTACTGCCCCGCCAGCCCTCCGGCGCCGTGGCAGCACGGCATGGCCCCGAACCAGCACCCGACCAGATTCATCAGTCCTACCGTGACCGCGACTGACGCGGTAGAGAACTCCTTCTCGGGGAAGAGATCGTACGACAGCTTGCACACCGCAATAACCGAGTTCAATATCGATAACGGGAGTTGGGGAATCGTGCCTTTAATGAATCCCTCTTTCCAAGCATGCCTTGAAATCTTCACAACTGCTATAGAGGACGGACCAAATTTAATGCTCCTGACCACTTTAGGCTCTCTGATGAAGGCCAGGACAACACCTAGCAGGAAGATAATGAAAGCTGAAGGAAGAGCCCTCATGATCTTCTTCCATTTTCTCTTCCTCGTCGAGCTTTGATCCTCGATGTCGTCGCCCGATTCCCGGTAACTTTCCGTCTCTTCACTCTCTTCACCGCCACCATTGACGACCACAATGAAACAAGCACAAACAATGGCCAGCACCAGGCCATCCAACCCAAGCCAGTGCCTATTCCCAGTGGATTTCGACTTCGAAAAGTTTTGAACTTTCCTGATGTACTTCACAGCAGTCATCGCGAACGACAGCCCTTGCGAGAGCTGAATCCCCCTAACAACAGACAGAGGAATCAGCCTATAAGCGAGCTGCATCAGCCCCGTGACCCCCAGGAAGACCAAGATCGCGCCGGTGCAAATCCCAGCCGCCATGATCTCCGGGATGCCGAAGTCGGCACTCGAGATCCCAGCCGCCGCGATCGACTTCATGGGTTGCACCGGCATCGGGACGCCGTATATGGCGCCGGTGACCATGTTGTAGACGCCGGTGAATATCAGGGTCGTGCCGAGGTTGAGGTCCTTAGCCAGCGTCAAGGCCAGGACTATGGGGATGTACGTGCCCAAGTCGCCCACGGCTCCATTGATCTCACCCCATTTCGAGCGGATGGCCAAGTTGGACCTGAGCTTTTGGAACACGCCGGACGGGAAGGTGAACTTGGTGGGTGTCTGAGGTTGGTTGGTGTTCGAAGGGTCGTCCTCCATGGCTTCGACTCGGTGCTGTACTGCGTAGCGCGACGCGCACGGGGGAAGACACAGAGAATTCGATGCTCTTGTGTGGACGCGAGCCAAGCAGCAGCAGCAGCAGCAGCAGCAGCTTGCGTCCTCTGTTTCTGTGGTCGAATCGTATGAAAAGTGTCTCTCCCTTTTATCTCTGCGAGAGAGAGAGAGGACCTTGCTGTTGGAGGTGGCTAAACGCGCGCCGATGGTTGTGGTCGTGGGCATAAAGGTGGCAACAGAAGCAAATGCGATCATTGAATGCGATAGAATATTTAAATGTTGAATCACGCCTCATTTCTAAGCTTAAGCCGGTCCCACAAAATTTCACTAGATATCTCGGGAGGTCCCCAATCCAATCCAATAATAACGATCTCATGAAGTCTCACTCGATGAATAATGCAATAAACAGAATCGATCACTGTTAAAATCATAAAATATGGAAGATTGTGTTAATCGGGATCCATCGTGAGTTTGTGGATTCTTCAAAATGCTATCGACTATGCAATACTTGCCATAAGTTTATAAAATTTCTAAGGCACAATTGGCCGTCAAAAAAAGTTAAAAATCAATACTGCACTTGTGAAGAGAAGGAGAAAAAACATTCAAAGATTTAAGATGCATTTATGTTCCAAAAATTAAATGATTTGGAAGTCAAGATCCTAAAAAATGATCGCTCGTTATTTAAGGATCAAGTTAGTTATTTCCTAGGATCACTAGCTTCCCAGTCATATTCGAATAGTTAATATCCTTATCAGATGAGGTTGCTTCATCTCATGTGCACATTTTTCGAAAATGAATACCCTTTTATTGCAATGCATTTCAAAGATTATTCCGCTATCATTTCCGTATTTTCAGTTCCCACCGGCACGGCATATGCTCATTCGAAGAACATAAGCCTTCACAAAGCTCATTGATGTTATCAAAAGACATGGAATGAACCGATCAAGCGTTGACAAGAATAGGAAAATTTAAAAACAGAAAAACTGTCAGTGGCGTCTCTTCTTGGTGTACATGGCATCGGGAAATTAATTAATGTCGTCCTTACTAGCCATTCTAATTGTCCTTTTCTAAGTGACCCCTCTATGTGGCCCCTTCCTTAGATTGGCCTTTCGGAACGAATTCTGAAAAGCACTTTGAAAGGACAGGCATCTTCGATTTCAGCCAGAGCATCTCATCCAACATCTCAAAACCATCTTTTCTTTAACTCCCTGTCGAATATCTAGATATGAAATCGAGTATACATCCTCGATCATGGGAATTAGCAATCAAGATCACCAGATGTCAGCCCGCATTGTTTGGATATATGGTTACAACGTATCTTATACGTACTCCCTCCATTTAAAAAAACCTAAATTTTAAGTCGGACATTGAGACACGTTACCGGGAAAAGGACGGAGACGGGACGAGGAGGTCCAGGCCGTGCAAATCCGATTAGATTAACGAGATAAATGACCCTTATTTTAATTTATCTTTTTTTATATTTTATTCTGTCAACAGAATACTACTAATAGTTCTTGGTACAATGCAACCAACGGTTGACATTCGCCAGAGAATGAGATAAAAAGTCACAATCCGTTGATGTCTTACAAGCTTTTTGATTATACCCACGAATGACAATCAAGGCATTACGTGCATTATTTTACAATTATCAATAATTCAAAGTCCCAGTCTGTGGCCCTCTTTGCTTGATAGAGAACCCATGTTCATTTGTCAATGATGCGCACAAAAGATATGGCCACACAAGATTCTTCGTTGCATCACAAGTGAGGTATGCATTTGCAATTGCTTATAGTCATCTGGGTGCAACACATATGTGTGACTAGGTATGACCTTTGTGTTAAAGTAATAAGCAAATCGACGAGATATCACCCTCGTCGTGAAATGATTTCGTGATTTGGTCTCGAGTCTCTAGCTTGCTCATGAATCGGGTCCAAACTAACCCATAAGTTACCGTGCAACAATATTGTTTTTAAGATTCGAATAGATGTGCATCCTCACAAGCAACAGCAGGCAACTTATACTAGCCTATAAGTTTGAAATAATTTCATGATTCGGTCTTGGGTCCGCCCGCTCATGAATGGGGTCTAGACTTTGTCCATAAGAACACGAATACAACTTATTATGTTCCAAAAAAAATCTATTTTTATTTTTTGGACGAGTTTTTGAGTAAAAATGCATTTTTAATAACAATACAAAATTTCTGTCTTGGGTGGTGGTGACGAATGGCGATGATGGACGGTGATAGGTGAATGGTGGTCAATGACTAATGGCACCCAACAAACGGCAGCCAATGGATGACAACCGCAGCTAGTGGGCAACGATCAACAGCAAACAACAACAAGTGGGCGACTAGCTATAATAGCAAGGAGGATTGATAAAAAAGTTTTTTATTTTTGTTTATATTCTAGAAATAGAAAAATAGAAAATCTTCATTTATCATTTTTATTCTAATTTAATTCTAGACCAAAAATTTATTCCAAAAATAGAAAAATGAAATTGTGTTACCCAAATATTTATGCTTCAAATCTATTCCTAAGCACAGAAAAATAATTCTAATCGGGAATAGAATAGTACAGTATTTCCTGGGATCTAATTGATATGCGTTACGAGTAGTAGCGGGCATTAGGCAAGCCCTTGGGCCAACCATCATCTTAATTGATGATAATGATGGAATGCCGAATTAGAAATCGTATGCCCATTCACTACAGCTCTTAGATATTGCTACTCGTTTTTCCTTATAATATTTTAAAAATGAAAAACAAGCGAACGACTTTCCATAAATACCGCGAAAGTAACTTTTAAATATTTTGTGACCAAGGATCTACCGGAGCCTGCTCTTGTCGACTTACGCCAATTTGGGGTCTCATGGGCTTCTGCGGTGGAGGCCCAACAACAATTATACCTCGGGGGAAACTAGCCCAGCTACTCACTGCCGAGGCCTCCCGCTTTAATTGCTAACAACGCATGGTTTCGAATTCTTGACCTCTGTGTACCTATGGGTAGGTGTATAGATTTGAAGCATTCGTTCCGAACAAAAGCCAAAAGGTTGAAGTTGTAAAAATTTCAAAAAGAATATAAAGTGGAAAAAACACTTATGGGCCTAACTGCCCCTTTAGGCCTACTTATGGCCTGTTTGACAACTTACCAAACGGTCTTATTTACATTCTTTTTGTTAGGGAGTAAATTGAAATAGAAATGCATTTGATAAAATTTTTATTTCAGAAAATAAATTTCTATTTTTTTATTTCCAGAAGTAGATTTAGAATAGAATTGAGAAATACAAAAAAAAAAAAAAAAAAAAATTGATTCTTTGATCTCGGAATAATTCTAAAATTAAGTGCCATCTTGATAACGCACGTGGGCAGGCATTTGAATAGAATTGCCTCGGTAAAACTACAAGATTTTTATTTTTATTTTTTTGTCATAGTAAAACTACGAGATTGACGCGATATGATTTTGGTATTCTTCGGAAAAAAAAATAAAGTTCGATTTTCCATTCCGACAATTTTCAGCACCATGTTTGGGTCATCCGCTCGAATTTCACACTTTAGTTTTCGTTTTTCCCACTCGACTTTCTTCGTGCACGAACTATTTTTGAACTCTCGCTTATGCACTAATTCATGATAGCGAGATTTTGTTAGTGAATATTACTAGGGATGTTATTCAATATTTCATTATTAGGATAAATGGCTTCCTTGTCGGATTCGAATAGCTAATTCACTTTTCAAGTCGGATTATTTCGTCTCATGTACACATCGTTCAAACATGAATACCCATTGATCGCAACGCATTGCAGGATTATAAAATGATCAAGTTTCTATTTTGGGCTCCGAATGGCATGGTATATATGCTCATTCGAAGGACATAAGCATTCATAAAGCTCAATGGTTTTGTTTAAGACATAAGTAGGAAAATTAAAACAGAAAAATGGATCGTTGTCTTTTCTTGGTGTACAATGTGCATGGCTGCCATCAGAAAAATAGTTAATGTCGTGCCCTTTCCTAAGCGACCTCTTCATGTGGCCCCTTCCTTAAATTAACATTTTGGAACGAAGTCAAAAAAGCACTTTTAAATTTAAAAGCAACTTCAATGTCAGCAAAGCATCTCATCCAACATTCTTTAAACCATCTTTTTAACTCTGCCTCAAATACCTAGATATGAATTCTAAAATAATATCCAGATCATGTAAATTAGCGATTGAGATCTAATGCCACATCGTTTGAATATATGCATATGGTCCCCTCCATTCAAAAACTTAAACTACGTTAACGGGATAGGGACAAAGATGGGAACATAAGGTCCGTGTCGTGTAAGATAAATGACCTTTTTTATTTTTTTTTTTTTTTTTTTTTGGATTTGGATGAAAAGAAATTATCTTTATTTCCTTTTTCTTTTTTTTTTTGTTACTTTCTATATGGTTCTGTCAACATGGAGAGGGAATACTGCTAATAATTCTCAGTGCATTGCAGCCAAGGGTTGACAATTAGCCAGCGAATGAGACAAAAGTTCTCAATCCATCGATGTCTCAAAAGCTTTTTTATTATACCCCACGAATGATATTCGAGGCATTACGTGCATTACATTACAATTTATCATTAACTCAAAGTTCCAATCTGTGGCCCTCCTTGCTTGATAGGGAACCCAAGTTCATTTGTCAACGATGCACGCAAAAGATGGCCTCACAAGATTCTTTGTTACATCACCCTTTTGCAAATTGTCCTTCGAGTGCAAACATTCGTCAATGATTTTGTGATTCGATCTTGAGTCTAATATGCTCATAAATTGAATCAAGACTAGCCTATGAGTTACCACGCAACGTTATTTTTCTAAAATCTGAATAAATGTGCATTCTCACAAACAATAGCAAGCAACTTATACTATCATGTAAGTTACCTTGAATGAGATCAGTTTTGGGCCCTTCCGTGCCACTCATGATTCGAGTCTAGACTAGCCCATAAGTTACCATGTGATGGTTTTCTTTAAAGATTCAAATAGATATGTGTACATGCAAGTAATAGCGAACAAATCATTGCATCAATCGCCGCCTTATTTGATAGTGTTGATGAAACGTTAAGATAAAAATTGTATGTTTATTCGCTGCAACTTTTCGAAACCACATGCCCAGTCGCTACAAACTGCTTTTGAAACATATTATGAAAATAACTTCTTTGGTGGCTCTATATTCAAAAATTGTGTAAATTAGAAGCGCTCATGCCGAATAAAAGCCAAAGGAAAGTTGTGAAAATTTCGAAAAGAATAAGAAGTCGGAAAAAAAAACACTGCTGGGCCTAACTGCCCCATTAGGCCCACTTAGCAACCATTGTCCTTGGGCCACTTGAAAGAAAACTGATGGGCCTTTGCGTCCTCCTACTCATCAAATGTCAAAAAATATTAAGTGGTTTGAGAGGGCCGCCTTTTTTGTTGTTAACGTGGTGTGCATTTATGCATTCTGAATCAATTATAAATTAACACACACACACAC